>JABCKD010001044.1:0-12594 GCA_013186415.1 Fusarium sp. NRRL 66088 | reverse complement strand
ACTAATTAGTAACTATTAGTTAATTAGTTTTTAAGTAAATAAATAACTTTAAAATTAGTTTTAATAAAACTAAAACTAATAGCTTATATAATTAGTTTTATTAAAACTAAAACTAATTAGTTTTAGTAAAATTAGTAAAAAACTAGATTAGTTCTTAGTTATTAATTAGTTACTAAAAAACTAGTAGTTTTTCTTGCAACCCTGATCTTGGCTCTCCGCAATAATCAGCTGAAGCAGAGTTAGCAGATCGCGCCCGAGCTATCCATATTGTCAGCAGAACTGAGCCTAGCCAAGGTAAGACACGAGGCGAGCGTCTTAGGAGCCCAGTAGGACGCCATGACGGTGCGGAGTTGAAGAGAGCATGTCGCCAAGGTGATAGGTCTCCGGCGTGGGGACGATGAGGTATGGAAGATATGGCCGTCTACTTCTCCTATTAAGATCATTTAATATCTTTATTTAATACTAAGAACTTCTATTAAAAGATTGAGTGAGTGCCCGTTGAGGGACCCTGGAGGCTTCGAAAGGCCATCATTAAGTTACCATGGTCCTATCCCTACTTCCACAATAGTTGACCAAGTGCATATAGACTCACCAAGAATGATTTTAAGAATAGCATGGCCGACACCGATAAGATATAGCGTGCCACTATGAAGCCCTCGTAATAGCGAAAAACCGGCGAGTTTGACACTGTGATGTACTTCTTGTGCTCCGGCTATGATGAGCATGGGAAGAAGGCCTATCACGATGCAACCGTCGGGGAAACTCAAGAATGCCTCATGTATGGTCTAACACTAGGAGGTCTGAGCCGCTGTATGGGAGAAGCACGTTGGAGATACTATGTCCCTCTGGCGCGCTGTCATGGGTAAGTTGATTGAGCTGGAGAAACCCGCCACAGTTAAGGTCCGAGGGGCTGTTGAGAAGGATCTTGAACCTGGCGCCGGGCCTGCCAGGTGATGGCAAGGAAGTGATCGGAAAAACCCAGGACGAGCTGTACGTCGGGCTCCTCAAGGTTATCGCCGGCATGGAAACAGCCAAGGACTTGGAGATCAAACAACCCTTTTAGTGACTCAGGGCCTGCAATGGTCATCTTGGCCAAGCTTTCCAGAAACACACGGATGGAAGCCTCAGCATGAACCCATGCTACATGAGCTGTGTCATGAACATCGGCTACGCAAAAGGTATCTTTCTTCAGCTCAAGGAATCCAACCTTGAGACCACCGCCAAGCTTTACACAATCGACAAGCGATGCAAGACGCCTCGCTCTTGCGTAGAGGTCATGACAAGCATGTATTGCGACCTTCTTTCCTAGTCGATGGCCCAGACGAACATGGATGGCATTGTGGGGAGTGAGAGGGTCGGTCTAGAACTGCAAAGGAGGTGAAAGGCGGCGCTGGGACTTCTGAGAAGACCTTGTGTTTGTTGGGATACTCGTGGAGACGATGTGAGGATAATGATGTATGTGCGTGGACAATGTGAGGCTATAATGGACTCGTCTGGCTGGAACGCAAGCTTGTAGTCTGTATTTGGTCTTGAGTCAACCACCAGTAGGATAAGAAGAGGGAGTCTTCGAAGTCTGGACTAAGTATTACGCTCCTCTATGACCATTAAGTGCGAAAGCCTCTAAATCGTCTAATCGGTACTGGTTTGCCAATATTAGTAATATATACCTCATGGCGCGATCTATTTGACTCTATTAGCATCACGCTCTCAACTAGATGCCTATTAGTAACCTACCGGTCGAGTTCAGTTGAACTCTTCTATTTGAGGGTTAGCGACGGGGAGTTTCTCTTCGTCACCGGTAGGATATATCGCTTGGCACGCATGATCTTGCACGGGTGGTTCACGCAGACGCCAAAGTTGAGCTGGTTCTTGGGATCATAGTTGAAGTTAGCGATGCTGTCGGCGATCCTGGCAATGTGCCTGGGGCTTCCATCATTTCTTCTTTTCATCATTCAGATGGCCGGCGCGGCCCTTGGCTCGGATGCAAGGGCCTCTAACCTCGACGCTATTATTTTATTAAAAGCTTTTATTTACATCGGGGTTAGGTAGGTTAAGGAGAGAGTTAATTTGAATTGCCGATATTGCGGCGTGATGAGGCGGATATTGACGATAAGGCGAATGGTATTTAATAACTAAAGCAATAGAACGATGGTTCTCGCGAGACGGGATCAATACCTGTTAACACAGCTGCGAGCGATGAAGTCTGGCTGTTGATGGGATAACTGAGCTCGAAGAAGACCGCCAAAGGGGAAGTGAATCAGCAACTTAAGAGGAATCTCGAGTAAGAGCTTCGTGAAGATACTCTCAAAGCAGAGCCTGTACGTTGGGAAGATGTACAGATGTTCCTTTGCGTGCTTGTGTGCCGAGTTGGGGAGGGAGCGGTGATACAGAACTGGCGGATAGCAGTAAACTGGCGAGGAGAGGAGGCCAGAGATATCGTCGTCAGCACCACACCAACGGGAACGAAGACATAGAGGAGTTATAAAGGTTGCCAGGGGGATAGATTATGACATAACGTGCTACTTAGCCGTTTTAGCGCACCGTGGCCCGCGCGTGTTGGATGTTGGTCAAAGGGTTATATCCGGGTCGTTACAGAAGTACTTGAGTCAGCAGATTCGTCATTCGAGTCGGTTCCTTCACTCGTGTCGTCAACTGGCTGAAGTACGAACCCGGTGATTTCGACACAGGGTAACTCTCCGTCGACGACTCTCAGCTCCTCACGCAGTAGGCACGAAGCTGATTGTTGCCTGGAAGAATAGAAATGTAGTCCCAGGATGAGTCATCGCGTTTACCGACTGATGTCTTATCGATACGATATAGAGCCACAGCAAGTGGGATAGAGGGACGTGACAGTCAGCCAGATGAAGCGCCCAGCCGTCCAAGAGGTTGGAGTATCAGTCATTCCAGACTTCCAAGGTCTAATCATGACTAGACATCCAAGCTTACACCCAGACCGCTTGGCCAACTTGATCCAGCAGGCAGACTTATTGGGACTTGAACCAACTCCATCGAGGTTAGTCTGTGCAATGGACCTCGTGTCCCACTTCGCCGCAATGCCTGAGTCGCTTGCGCAGAGAGACTCCCAAGATGTTGACGAGCCTCGTCCTCGTGGCGTGAATATATGAACCACGGGATATTACTGTGCTTCCCCGGACGTTGATTGGTGCGAGATCGTTGGCTTGGGCGAGATAGAGGTTAGGTATTATGCTGTAGGCTCATCCGACCCAATCAATCCCTGAGGCGCTTTGCCTAATGAAACAAGCTTGTTCCTCACAGGACTGATTTCCCAACTTGTCGCATGGGGGGCAGAACTTGCACCCGGCTCAGATTGAACGGGATGGTGTTGGAAGAGGGTAACCCGAATGACACAACAGATTCGTGCAACAGCAAGCCTCAAGGTGGAGGCAAGGCAGGCTTGTTGTGGCCTTGGATGAAGGGTGATTACGATGACAGCGACCCTAGTGCCCGAGAACTGCGCTGCAATTGCTTCTCAAAAGGCATCCAGAGGGCTGATCAATAGCATCAATACACATCATCTCCGCGCTGCCCTAATGAAGTACATCGGTTCGCCGTCCGACAACCGCCATCTACCATCTCGACGAAGTCCATCTACACCATCAATTACGGTCTCCCAGTACCGGAAGCAGTCTCTATCCTCTCAGGCTCTCAGCACGAGGTGATATCATGCCTCTATGCGCTGCCTGCAAAACGTCCATTAGTTGTGGAAGTCGGCCATCAGCCGAGCACTACCGGCAGACAGTCCAAGGAAGAGATTGATGGGCTACGTACAGGCGTGAATGACCTGCCATGCCTGGGCTGTTGACTAATTCTGCAGAACAGGAATGTCTAAAACTACCCACACTGGCACTAATAATACACCGAGATGTACGATATTAGAGCGTCAACCTAGATGCGTAGGGAAGGGACGTTAAGGACTTAGACGCGAAGAGCAGGTATGGTCTGCAGATGGCCTTCGCAATCATTAGCAACTTCGCTGAGCCGGCCTTTCGATGACGGGAGCGGGAAACCCACTTGGTGGTGGAAACCAGATACCAAGATGGGTTCATAATTGCTCGTCCTCATGATGGCTCACGATGCATGGCCTGTGGGATCTTATACCACCATCAACCTTAGACGCCCAAATCATTACTTCATCAGGTTATTAAGACTCTGAATAGAGTCTTGCGATATATTTTCATCAGGTCTACTAGACACCATGCTGCACAGGATCAAGCCCTCCGACTCATGTCGTGTTTGCCTCCGCCCTGGTGAATGTTGGGTAACCATAAGCCACATTGAGCTCGCCCCATATCTCCCAGTAGAGGGCATCGCAGCCATCGGCATCCCATTGTGTTAAAGCATTATCACCGCCGTGACTTGCGATGAAACCTTCCAGCGCCTCGCGACACTCCGCGTCCGTGGCCTCCGTCCCGGTACCACCTTGCTTCCAGACGATGCACCCGGTATGCTTGTGGTCACCTTTCACTTCCGGGTCTGGTACAAGATCTAGCCGTCGGCGATCTCCCTTGGTGTCAAATTGGAATTCTATCATTCCATGAAACTTTGGTTGTCCATCCTTGAAGGACCTAGATAGGTATATTAGTCACTGGTCTCTTGGGCTCTCATGAGAGATGAACCTACCGGAAATACGTGAGGATCTGTACCCGTTGAGCAACCTCACTTAGGCAGCGGGCCTGCGCTTCTTCATGGGTGATTGGCGGGCTCCCCTTCTGTATCTGCTTCTGTTCCAGGCATTAGAAAGGCAAATGGTACAAGAAATACTCCCTCGTCCTCAAGTGCAAGGTTACTTGCCCCTAAGCGTGTAATCTCAGTCCAGGACTTAGATCCATCGAATTTACACTTCATATTGCCAACGAGAGTCCAGTCTGTTAGTTCGGGAACTATGATAGCGCCAACCATAGAACTAGAGTCGATCACGACACCGGTCTTTCGGCATCGAGAAAGTCGATGTCCCGCTGTAGCCGATGCCATATTAAAGTGTTCGAAAAAAAAAGTGTCAGGACCTTTTCTCTCAAGTCTGCCGGAGACCTTGAGAGCTAGGGCCGTACAACGCCCCGTTTTCGAGTTCCAGGTGCGTTCAAGTTCAGGGGACTTTGTTCTGCGTTGTGCTTGAACATGTTTCAACGTCTGGGGAAACGTCCATTTTTTCAGCGCCTTATCAGGGCTCTTGATGAAGTCCTGTAGCGATAAGCCTGACTGATCAATGAGATACTTCACCATTCTAATGGATGTATATGGACCCTCTTCGTGACCTTTCCCCCATTCCTTTTTCGCGGCTTCCAATGGATCCATATCGACCTCAAGTGAAACAACGATATGAGTGTTCAGTCTGGGAAGGTGTCTTCCATTTGGTATATGTAGGAGAATGGTCGTCGAAGTTCTCGCTTGAACGCAGTGATTTTATAGAATGGTTACAAACGACACCTTGAGATGGCATCTCTAAACAAGCTCCGTTTGAAGAAACATGAGGCCGGAAACATAATCTCAAGGTACAATCGACGTCAAACAGGGAACCGACGCGATAGCGAGCGAGATGCCAAACCGTGCGACAATCAGGCCCAACATAGTAGACAATGTTCGTAGGCGTTGGCCACGATTACCATGTTATGACAGGTTTAATGAAGAATTAGTGACAAGTCTCAGGATTGTTATGATGATAGTTGTGATCCTTTAGGATGACCAATTGTCCAAGAACCGATGTGCCATTTCTACATTTGCGCGTCAAGTGCAGCAACAGCAATTGAAACAAGGACCGAACCTAAAACAGAGATGAACAAGATGAAAGTGCAGCCCGTGGACTGACATGGGTTAGTTGTATTTGGTCTAAATCACCATAGAGTTGCTAAGCTAACTACCGATACATTGTGCGGTGAATGAAGTGAAGCATGTGCGCTCTTCGGCGAGGACAACAGGCATCGAGCGACAAAGAATGAACCTTTCTTATCCTCCACAAGCTCAAGCGGTGAGATAGTGACTACCATTTTCTCAATCTGTCAAGGCTCTCAAATCGAGCCATAAGTCTCCATCAACATGCGGTATGCGTCTTGGGGACTCGTCTCGCTACGAGGGACGCCACCTTAAACTTGGTTAGTGCGTCATGATTGAAGAGAGAAAGAAATATTGAACTCACCCCAGCTGGTAGCGTCGCGTTCCTCCGGGGTCATTTTATTACGCTCCTCTATGGTAGCCTTTAGTTTCATTCGGAACTCTGCTGCTCTGCGCTCCCTGTCCATGGCGTTATCCGAGGCCGGCTTGTTGATTTGTTGCTTGGTCTGGCTGGCATGGTCTGCATGCTTGGTGGTGAGTGTGTGGTGGTGAGTGTTGTCGGCGGTCTTGGCTGGCGTCGATCGGGTCGAGACGGCACGCACTGCTGCATCCCCAGACGAGCGACGATGACGATGGGTTGAGACTGCGTCGGATGCCCCAGTTGGGAGAGGAAGCTCGCGCTGACGGGACGACATGTTGGCCTTTGTGGTTATCTGAGGGTGCAGGTCTTTGTGGCTGGATCGTCAGCCAGGGGAAAATGAGGAATGAGGACGTTGTTCAGAGGAAGTGTGCTAAGTTTAGGGAAAGAGAAGGAGCCCTTGTTGTACTGCAGAAACGGTTTCAGTCAAGAAGGGCAGTGAATCATACACAGCTGGCGAAAAGAAAGTGGATCAAGGCAAACGCAAACTGAACCTTGGCAACACGTGTGGAACGGTAAACACAAGTCGGGTGTTGAGCAGGAGGCGCGCAAGCCGAATTTGCTCCAAGTGATAGTGGAAAAAGTGTTGGTGATTGCCATCAATGAATGTTTATCATGGTGCAAAGCATCAGCTAGGGTAACGATGAGCAAACGAAGCAGCGTGGTAAAAACAACAAAACAAAAGCAAAAGCTGTTTGTGGCAAGCTCCTGTGCCAATGGGAGGTATTGAAAGTTGGTTGCCTTGTTATTGGACCAACCAAGGCATTGTCGATTAAACCATCTCCTGTGAATACGAACGGCTTGTGGGCCACACCTTTTAGTCTCATGATGCAGACTCAAGCTTTCGCTGTGGAGAACCGTTTGTTGAGATTGTTTTACTTGCTGATGCTTTTCTCGTTGTTGAGGCGATCGGCCGGCTTGCTGCGGTGGTAATTACTGCCCAGGTTGGACGACGCATTATGGATTGTGGCAAAGCGAGCCTCACGGGTCGCTCACATCGGCGAGACGTTTGATCGACAGGACTGCTAGACCTTACTCGAACATGGCTAGGCAAGTTATCTTGTCTGACAGAAGCATCAGAGAGGAAGATGGAGAGATGGAAACGAGCGAGATGATAGCTTCCTTTTTGGCATAGACGACAATAAACTACCCAGTTCCGAGCCGGAAGCGTTCTATGCAGTCCTCCCAAGACTTGGCCATTCCCCCCTTCGAGTGCCTCTTACGCTTTGACAGCGTTAGGCTGCCCTTTAAGCCATGCTATGAGCTGCCTGTGAGAATGAGATGCACGGTTTCGGTGGGTTTTGTGACCAGGCAGACGCTAGCTGACGTAGCAGAGTACATCACGAGCTTAAGACTCGGACGAAAACAAAGAATCTATTCAATGCTCGTTTCAGTGACACAAGGACCTTCGCAGTGGACAAAGTGGTGGACAAGCATGGAAAAGGCTATGGGAGTGCCACTGAAGACGGTTTCGTGAAACAGATGGCAAACCTGGCTACACAAAGCAAGCAGTATATTATAATGATCAAACATCAGCCATGCGGGGTGATTCATCTCTGGACGTTGGCCTCCGCCGAAACTATACGCATAAAAGAAGTGTGCTACGCAGGAGTCTTATGCCATGTTAGAGATACCAGCGCATAAGATAGCCAGTGCAACAAGCAGCTTGAACAAGCACCTTCTTGACAAAGCCTAATATTGCTGTGCAGGCACGGGTCATGTTTGGCTTCAAGCCATAAGACAGGATCGGCCGCCTGGGAGAGGAGAGTAATTGCCAAGACAAAGCGATCAGAAGCTGAGCAGTCACTTGCCGCTTCGCGTGATTATCACCACAGTGCTTCACGTCTCCCCTTGTCGTGGAGGCTTCGAGGTGAGACAGGACGGAGAGGCTTAGCAATACATGGGAGGTACCTATCCGTAGATTGGTGACACTCAAACTGTCTGTCACAGTGTGAATTCGGTTCTTTCACTTCACCCAGCCATTTCATATCAATGTATCCCACTAGCTTTGGCTTCGGTCTTTCTCTTTTTAAACCCCCACCGATGATTCTCCTCCACAGGGAACGGCACAGTGCGATGCAGGGCTCGAGATGCTGATGCCTGCCGATAGATGTGATTTCTCGCTGCGCATGCAACCAATCACGGCACTTGTAGATAGGCTTTGACATTTGAAGCAAACGATTGCTCCATTTACCACTCTGGGGCAACACAGTGAGTCCCCTGAAGATGTTGTCTCATGACCCCTACTGTAGTCACCACAACACTTTTCAACAACTGCACTTTTCCGTGCCTAGACCAAGAAAGAGGGGGTCGAGAAAGGACGTCAGTGTAGACTCGTCAAAGCGCCGGCAGGCTCCTCAAAGACTGGTAGACCTGGTGCGCACGTTGCAAGCCCATCTGCAGGTATCCAAGCGATGCTATCTAGGCCCTTGAATTTGACCGAGTTTCCGAACAGTATGCACATTGTGTTTGAACCATCAGCGATATCGTCAGCTGCAGGCACGGTTAGTCCTGTGCTGCCTTGCAATCAGATCCAGGACCGGCGCTAAGAAACGGGCTGTTGTCTGCATCTCTTGCCAAGTCCTCTGCTGACGGGATCCTCCTTTTGGCTTCAGGTTGTGAGTTATGATGCAGTGGCAATGACTAGAAGCAAACACTCTCCACCACTGCATCTCCAAACGGATACTGGGCACGTAGAGCGGGTTGGGAATAAGCCATCTATTCTGCAACCTCATGCTATTTCCCGCCGACATGGTCAATGTCTACCAGGTAGCTGGCAGACGAGTCTTGTTACTAATCGTCGACCATGTTCATCAGAAGCATCGCGAGATTATATAGCTATCACCAAGTCCATGTGCACTCCCACCAGGCCATCAACTTATTATCGCCCATCAGGTTCTTCATAAACGGCTCAAAATACAGTATCTTCTTTTTGACGATATCCTGGAGGACCATTGCACTCACAGGATGTGCTTGGCGGTCAAAGTAGATCCCACATCTCAATCTTTAGGTCGAGGCTTCATGGCATGCTGAAGGCGGTAGTCATGATCCTCTCCTCACAAGGACTAAGCGAGTGTTTGAGTGTCAAAGCAGACCAAGCCTTGCGGTAGAGTGCTATAAATGTGTAGTTCTAAGATGACTTGAACTTGTAAGCATCGACTCCAGGTCATCATGATGATCGCCATAAGATTCATGATGAGAATTGCGGGGGCGAACAAGGATCCACTCTTAGTTGTGGGGTCACTAAGTGGGTCAGATCGGAGCTAAGGAGCCAGATTTCTGTCACAGTTGAATCATATGACCAACGAAATGACCAGCCACAACCAAAACCTCGGCGTCATGGGCGAGTGGCAGGGAGGATAAGAATTTCGGACACCGAAGCACCAAGACCACCTCATTTGTATCCGTAGTAGTCTACCCACCAGTTGGCGACCTAAGCAGCATGCCAACAAAAACAATCATTGTCTCAACTCATGCACATCCGACAATCAACCCGTCTACCATGAGCGGGCCCTCATCGGCGCGAAATAAGAAGTAGGCATAGGCGAGGGAGTCCAGCGTTGTGAACGGCTGATATCTGTTGACGCCACAAGGAAAGGAGTAGGTGGAAAGATATGGGACTGGTCCATGACAGAAAATCCTTAGTGGGGGATAATTCCCCGCCAAGAGAGTTACCCATCATTAGCAATGATGAACAAAAATTGTCGCGACCCCGCAATTTACAGGCGACTAACTCTGTCTTCTAAGAAGTGCCGCCATGGAAAGATTGAAGACTAAGCACCATCAAGAGGGCAAAAATTAGGAAGGTCTCCATCCCGTAGGATCTGATAGCCACAGACAGGGGGTTGGGCCTTATTCAGTCGGGCGGGCGGGATGGAAATGATGTGATTTCGAAGAGATGACAGTGACTCTATTATGGCAAGATCGCGATAGTCAAGGTATGACAAACTTGGGGGCCAAAACCTGCGCTGGTAACGATGAAGGCATCCATTATCTCCCGCGGGTGGTCAGGTGGTCAGGTTGGATTAGAGGAAGCTGGGGTGCGCGAGGCAATACCAATGAGTTGGGTCGCAAGAGGCGGCAATTGCGTTCTTTTTATTGTTAATGCCTGGCCTTTGATGGGAATCATAAGCACAGAGGAATATGAGACCATGAATGCCATAACAAGACCAAACGAAAATATCTAAGTGGTGCAGCCAAGAGCCGCGATCGATGATACTGTAGGAGGCTACTTGCAAAGGTTCTTCCAAGACTTACCCTGTTTCAAACCAACTTAACAAATGGCGACATGCGCTTGTAGCATAGGAGCAGCGGCTCAAACACGGCCGACACCACAAATGATGGGCATAATACGACACGCATAATGAACTTCCCACGACCGTGGCCTCAGTCAACTCACCCATGGATACCCCAGGCCTCATAGTTGTAGACAAAGTAGAGGCTGTTCTGTTGTGACAGGATGGAGAATACAGTGGCAACCTGACCACCTCTCATCTACACTCTCTCTAGGGAGCCAAAACAAAGCCTCGGGTGGACTTGTGCGCCTTCCCTCCTCAAGATTTCTCTATTAGGATGGAGCTATCATATAATGGAATCGCCAATCATAGGCGTTATCAATGACACTCGACCATGAACCCAGCTGGAGGGTTGTTGCATGAAGGATACGTGGAAAAGACTTCAAATTGCATATTTAATTACGTAGTAGCTTCGTCTACTCTACATACGGTATATCATTTCAGTTATCTATTCACTCAGTTATCTCATCAAGGGTCGAACTTCAGCTATGATAAGGAACATAACAATTGTTCTAACAATGATACGGTCGGGCAGTACCATGACCCATGACACGACCCAGGAATCGCTTTTAAACCATTAAAGAAAATCGGTTATGACGCCCCATTGCGCATCATTTGTAAGGCTGGCATGTATTGACTCGCTACGAGACTTCTGACACCTATCATCTCCCTATTTCACAGCCATCTCTGTATGAGTCATTCCTCTGATTCTACTCAACATCTTCCCCGTCACCCGTCACCGCATCATCAACAAGCACACCCTCAGCTGTCATTCCTTGCTCGGCAGCCGCTCGCTCCAGGCTCAACGTCCCCGATGACCCCGTGGTGACAATTTGACTCAGAACCTCCCAGTATCGCAGCTCCCTCCGGGCTATGTCAAGGTCCTCCGCTGCATCACTTCGCTTGACTCGCAAAGCGTCGGCGTCTTCTTGATTTGCCCGCAAAGTGAGGTCGTCAATGGTCTGCTAAGCGTCGGCGAGCTCAGATTCTGTCTTTTGGAGGTTCTTCTCGTCTTGTGCTCTCTTCGCGTTGGTGTCGAGAGCGAGTGCTGCGGCGGTCTCGTTGGAGATGCCAAGAAGTTCTTTGTTGCAGGAAAGGCTATCGGCCAACTCTTGGGACTTGTTAATTTCTGCCTTCTTGTCACGAACAACCTTCTGGAGGGCCACCGCCTTGTCTTTGGCTTGGCCTAATATATCATGAAGCTCTATGTCTCGAAGAACCTTGTCATGCCTGCGCTTGGCGCCCTCGTGGATCTCTTGAGCGTTGTATTGGGCATCTTGAATGGCTTGGAGGACCTTAGTAGCGTCGACTGTGATGGTATCGCGGGTTTTTGAAGGCGACTTGCGACAGAGAAGTTAGAAGAAGAACAGCAGGTAGGGTAGTTTGCTTGCCTCGGCTGATACAGTGGGCTGTATTCCACTCGGAGGTTGGGAAGTGTTGAGACGAGGATGCTTGGTGGAATTATCTTGCAGCCATATTGCGGATCTTTTTGTCGCCTGGACTGGCTCATCTCGTTCAAGATGCTGGAGCTGAGTGTTGGATCTCAACGTCATCCGGCCAGGATTATCATCTCTCTTCGGAGAATGGCCCTCGTCCATTTCGGCGGCATTCGGCAACCCATCTGCAGTCTTGTCCCTATTTGTTGTCCTTTGTGAACTGTTGAAGGCGTTGGAATTGCTGATTGCGGGATGAGAGTCGTCTCCTATCAGGCTCGAAGCGCTGTCGAGAAACGTCGAGGTAGCCAGCCGGATATCTTTGAGCTCGAGAACGGGGTGGCGCTTGTTGCGGTCTCTGGTTTTCTGCCAGAGAACGGCCTTGACCCGAGAGATATCGGCCGTCGGGTCTTTGTCAACGTATTCGACAAGCTTGGCGAGCTGCTCGAGCAGGTTGGTGCCCCAACGGTGGGGAGGGAACTCGGACAACCATTCCCACGGGTAGGAACCCACGACGTCTTTGATTCGGCCAAGGGCACGCTTCTTCCGATTTCCGGGATCGGAGAGTTCAATGTTCACAGGGAGGTTAGGAATCTCCAGGGTCGGGGCCTTCCTTGTCGATGAGGGGGTGGCGGAGGGAGACGGATGTGCAGTGGGGGCG
>JABCKD010001042.1:0-48481 GCA_013186415.1 Fusarium sp. NRRL 66088 | reverse complement strand
AGCAACTCAACAGAAATAACACAGTCGTACTTGGATTTTTCACAGTTCCAAGAAGTTTCCTGGAATCGAATCCGATAACGGAGTGGACATGGTGAAGCGATGCTTCACAAATGTTGCGCACATACTTGATTGAGCCACGGGGTTTCCCGCTTGGCAAGTATGACCTGTCTCTTGCTCTTGGCGATTGTATACAGGTATAGATTTGAACAAATAGATTTGACAATATGGATTGGACAAAGCTATCTTGTCCCCAAAAATACACATCAGCCCCCTGGGAGTCTTAGTCTCTGCATGTTCAAGACTATCTATAGTACATCCCATATCTGTACATCCTTCTACTATTTCCAAGGGTGTCTTGATCGCCCTGAAAAGAGTAAATCAGTGAGACATGTTCACATCTTCAATCCACCATAGAATGCACCAGTTAAGCCCTGCTAGAATACCCAACAACCACAAGGGCAACCCGACAAGATTGTGACCAAGGCCCCAGCCGAGCACGACACCACCCACCATCGGTCCCATGATCCGGGCAGCGCTCGAGATGCTCGATGCCAGGCCGTGCACTGTCCCCAGGAGGTTCGGGCTTGGCGCGCAGTCGTTCACAAGCATCATAGTCGCGGGGTTTACAAAGGTTCGCGACAAGACCTGAATACTCAGCACAGCCGACAGGCACGTCCAGACCAGACCATCGTTGTCCGGCAGCAGAACAAGGTATGGCAGCGCCAAGTATGCGACGATGCTCAACGGCAAG
Organism: Fusarium sp. NRRL 66088; assembly: GCA_013186415.1. NCBI lineage: Eukaryota > Fungi > Ascomycota > Sordariomycetes > Hypocreales > Nectriaceae > Fusarium > Fusarium sp. NRRL 66088. The sequence goes on along the minus strand of JABCKD010001042.1, from coordinate 47,730 downwards.
AATACACGGTATGAGTCTCTGACGCCGAGACTGCCGATGAGTCTGGGATAGACAAACAGCTGCAGAGGTATTCCAATCATGCCGATGGTCGTGTTCGCCAATCCCATCTTCTCGCTAGAGAGCCCAAGACCACCTGTAAAGCGGAATGGCAGGTGGAAATTGCCGCTGTCTGCTTTCGGAGTCGGCAAAAGGCTGAACAAGATGGAATTGAATGCCGAAACGTGTAGAGACTGCAGAAAACGCTGTAGCATGTTGAGACAGACGTTCCTGGTCATGACTTTACGGAACGAAGCCTGCACCTTGTCCTCAGGCTCTACCGGCGTCTCCTGCATGTCTTGGCCCGGGATTTGATCAATAAGCAAGGCCGGTGGAACGTCAGAGTTGACGGGTTCGTAGGAGTGGTCCGAGACCTTGCGTCGCAAGATGATGCGTAACAATAGCTTTCCAAGCCTTCGTCCAGCATCCGGTCGGTGTCGTAGTTGAGGATGCGTCTCATCAAGTCCCAAAATGATCAAGATAAACGCTGTACTTAGAATGACGGAACAAAAGATATTGGGGAGCGCGTACGGGAAACTCTTGAGCCATTGAACACCGTCGGCACCACCTAGAAACGAGCCTGGTCCGAAGAGGCCCGGAAGGTTGTGGACGGGGTCCGCGAGGAAGCCAGTTAGAAGTGGTCCGATAATGACACCGATGTTGAAGCACATGGGTAGTAGAAGAAAGGCTCGGGTTTGGTGACTTTGATGATGCGTATCAGTTATCGTTGGAGCCAATTAGTAGAGGCGTAGTTCAACATACCGTTTTTCAGCAACAACCTCAGAGACCATCGTTCTCAGTACACCAATGTTCCCATTGAGGGCACCAGCGCAGAACCGAAAGAAAAATGCTGCCGATAGAGATGTCGAGAAGCCCATTCCCAGTGCCGACATGGCTGAACCTCCAAGCCCGATCATCAGGACTCGTTTGCGGCCCAGACGAGGATTATCCGCAGCATGACCCCACCACATGGACGTGAGGCATTGCGCAGCTGCAAACACAGCAGTGATATAGCCGACATGTTTGGGGATCTCGGACGGATCGAGGTCGGGATTGAGCCAGCGCAATTGGTAGAACAGGTACGATGCCAGAGACCGTTCGCTCAATGGCTCTGCTAAGCGGGCGAGGAGGATGACAGCCAATTGTCCTTTGTTGGGAAGCGACATCCAAGAGACCGGTCGATGCTCCGTTGGAGGCTCTATCGGGTCCGAAAGGGTCGCATGTCCTTGGAGAAGAGGTGTCTCATCAGTTGACTCTGAATCTGGACTGAGTCGTCCAGATCTGTTGCGAGATCCGCGGCTCATGATGGCGACGAAGCAATTGGCGCTGTTTGCCCAACAGAAGATGGATTGTGGGAAAATAAAAGAAAGAAGGAAGAGATTCATCAAGCATCGTAGAAAACGACAGGCCCAAGGTGGGCTGAGCAACGGAGCTCTCGTAATACATTCACCCCATTGCCGAAACTGAGCATTTAGCCTTGTTCATTAATACCGCGTCGCCCCAGCCACCCCACTTAGTAGTAGTAATAACCCTTACTCTCAAACTCTACAGACATTCACGCCCTCCTCAGTCGACATTTTGGACACTTTTAGCCTGGTCATTTCTTCCTCGCCACGTTATCGTCCCAAGGCCTAAAGCTGTGATATGAAATGTCTATGCCCTTGTTTCCATCCCTTAACTCAACAGTGATAATGAGGCAAGAGTCTCTAAATCACTGATATCTCAAGCCCATTTAAGATCGACCCTTCCTCTCCTTCAACTAACATTATGATACAGCACCCAACTTCTCATATTCTAGTTTAAGACACTCACTCTACCACTCTAAACCGGCTTCAAAAGCTCAGCATGAATTTCCACCTCCGAATGGACGATATGAGGCTATTTCAGGGCCACATTCTTGTTGTCACCATGTTCGAGGAAGGTATATGGTGGAACATGTCCCTCGACCTCGACCCCTACATTGGAAACCGCAATGGCCGCCTCACTTGGGGTTACGAATACAATAGTAATCTCTAGTTCTTGACTCGAACTTGATTGACCTCTCTAATACTCTCACAGACTATTCCTGGGAGGCCAGGAACATCCGTCTCATAAGAGACCCCGACGGTTGGACCCCTAACCTTCATGCAACACTCAAAGACCGTGCGGGAAATGATAAGGATAGCGCTATCAACCTGGCTCAGTGCATCGGCATCCTCAATTATAACCTTGTTTGCAGTATGTCGCCAACCAAATGTTTTTTTTATATATATATTGACTGATATGGAAACCTATAGGACCCGGCTTGCGATTCTTGACGGAACCGGTGAGGAACGACGCTCAGGGGATTCTTTATTACAGGGCGATATACTCTTAGCTAGCAAACCCCCAAGCCTGGCTGTGTGGGTTAGTTTGGAGCATGAAATGGTTGATGTCGCTTGCGACCTGAATCGAGCCTGTCGTTTTGTCTTCTTACTATTGATCGTGGACAGCGCTGTAGCATTCAGTCAACAAACAACTGTTTCTCGTGATTGCCTCCATAGGAAACCAAAAAACGATGAAGAAAAAACTCTACCTTTTAATACTAAAGTTAATACCGTTATCTATGAACTATTCTTTCTTACTGAGGCGCAGGCCCTCTCTATAGAAGACACACCGCATTATTGCCCACAACGAGGAAAGCCTCTACTATTACTACTCCTCCTTCTCTATCTTTTAAAACAGTAATTCTCCAATTAGTCAATACCTACTTCAAATCACCTGCCTAAAGTGCAACTATGCATTTACTTACCCTTTCACAGCCCCTTGTGCAAGATCGCCCTAACCTTAGATAATGTTTACGGCTCTTGGAAATAACGGCATATATCTCTTGACATGGATATGCTTATAGGGGCCCCAGGTCGACATTATAGTCTTGCTCGGTAGTGGTTAAGTGCGTCGTGGTTGTGAATGACTGGCACACGTTTCGCGGATGAGCACCAACATTATTAGATCTCTGATGCACTGGTATTGAAAGACAGACACCTTATGGCCAGTTGGATATTTCCATCTTCACTCAAAAACAGATGGTCATGGGGCAAGGGTCTCTTTGTCACGTCTACTGTACATCTATTTAAGGCATCCAGGGCTTCTTCTTCCCCTTCCCCGACTGCCCTTCACTTGATACACATATTTCCCATCTAACACTTAGCTTGCATCTTATACCAGTCAGCACAATCTCTTCCAAAGCTCTGCAAGGGCTTCCACAACTCATAATGGACCCCGCAATGAATTTCCACCTCGCAGCCAAAAACCTCAGGCTCGAAAATAACCGCTACCTCAGAGCCTCCGTCTCAATTCATGGAGCATGGATAGAGTCGATGATCGACCTCGATCTCTATATCGGGAATTTAAATGGAGTTCTTGCTTGGGGTGGTAGTAGTGAGTCTCGTATCCCTTGCAAAAGATATGTATATACTAACCTATCGAAACCCTCGCTCAGATTTCTCTCAAGAAGGCACCAACATCAAACTTGGCAAGGATCCTGGCAACGGCTGGTGTCCCCTCGTTTTCGCGACGCTCCCGGACTCTCGTGGAGTCGCCAAAAGTTCCGGTCTCTATCTGGGGCGTTGCATTGGCATTGAGAACCATGGTCTCTCTTGCGGTATGATTGTCACATAAAACCGTCTTCACTTGACCTTGACTGAATGTGAGCGCTGTAGATATTAGTAAAGCACACTTGACGCAGCCTGTGGAGAACCGCCAAAGGGGCGTCAACTTCTTTGTCCTTCCACCGCGTGGTTACAGGTAGTAAGCTAGCTGCAAGTACTCACTCGACAGCATGGTGGGACCATACAATTATTCTTTCCTAAGTCTAGCTCAGTTTCAACCCAGTGGGCGCCGAGGTTGATATGTCTTCCTAAAAGGACCAAAGCACTGTTCTTTTACGATGACCTCTGTAGCAGGAAAATACCATCTACGGTAATGATGTTCTATGCTATGGGGGCTGGCCACTGTTCTGTTTTAATACCTACTTAATTTTTTACTGTGGCCAACGCAATCTCCAAATAGCCAGGCCTTGGTATCTCGGCCATGTTAACAGAAAGTAAGAAAAGTAAGGGGACCTTACTAGTCACCTCAGTTTACCCACACTCTTTGCTTGTCGTTTCTCTATCGTAATCCAGACCAGAAGTCTCCCTGGATTTGCCACCACAAAGAACGACTTCTCAATCTCCCTTAGAATCAGAGTTTTTATCTGGCAAGAAAACTTTAGGTAGCCAGTCCAACATGCAACTATTGATTCGCCTCGCCTCTTACAACTTCTTCTTAAAGATCGGCCCAACCTTGTCCACAAGATCTGCGGCTGTTGGAAAAATCTTCATCGTCAGCCAAATGCCAACGCAAGTTTCTCCATCCTTCCCTGGCAGCGCGGCCACAGTCTGTCCCGAAGATGGCGTGTCAGGCTCCTCCGCATCATGAGGTTCACCAAAAAGGTAATCTTGCGTATCTCCAGGAGGCGCCATGAGGCCGTGAAAGATCATGTGTTGTGTGTTATCGTTTGTCCAGAACTGTTCCTCTGTTAGCTCTGTCCCGAGGGAAGTGATAAAAACTCACATCAATTCTGTCTACACCCTCTGGCCTTGTCATTACGGTCATCCGAGTGATGCGCTTCCCTGCCTTCAATCCCATCGAAACCCTGTCTCCCTCAACGTGCCCAATCTTGCTGTAAATCCCAGTCTTTCCGTACTCGAAGAGGAATCCTGAGAGTTTGTGGTTGTTGAAAAAGGCATGGATGCAGGAGACGTACAGCCAGTTCCCATTGCGATCCTGAGATTTCCAGAATATCTTGTATGGCATGCGGCTGTTGGGTGAGCTTTCAGCAATGTCGTGTAGCCTCAAACCGGTTCCTAGGCGAGGCTGAGTGAAGTCGGAGATGTAGTCACACTGGTGATAAAAGCTCCACGCAAGACCACTCTGTGGGATTATTAGTGTCATCCTAAAGGGTATAAGTTCCAGCGACAGTTTCTCACCAACTTCTCGTAGGAGTTCTCAGCAAAAGAGTAGACGAGCATGTCCTTCCCACCCCCGACACGAATCCCGCCTTGTTTCTGCCCGGGTCCCACCGTACGTATTTGAACCCCGGTAATCCTACCGTTGTTTTCACCTTTGTCGTTGCTTGGGTGGCTCTCCTGTGCTTGCCAGAAGGTAAAGCTGGTAATTCTTTCATCAGACTCAAGAGACAAGGTGCCAACCTGCTGGAACCATTGACCAACATATACTGGCACTTCTGAGTCCCAAAACTCGAAGCAAAGCCCAGAGATGTGATTAGGGCCACGTGTTCGACCGTGAATGCCGGCAGACACCCCAACGCGTCGGAGTTTAGACAGCACAACAGATGTGAAACAGCTGTAAGCCCGAGGAGTGTTGTTCCAATGAAACCTACTCATGGGAAAGGTGCGTGGATGTTGAGTAGGTTGTTGCCGAGATTCGAGGTCCATGCTAGCATTGCTAGGCAAATCAGCCCGACAGCGTAACCCAAGGGATTGAAGATTCCCAGTCGAGAGCTGCAAAATGTGTTGCCTGGTCAGTAAGATGCCCGTATCTTCAGAAAGACCATTCTTACCTGGGCTCTCGCAAGAATCCCCGTTATGATCTCTTCCGAGTCGCAGAAAAGGTACTCTTCGCCTGTAAATCTCTCATCCCCCAAGCGACACCGGTGCCAACGTCGAAACTCCAGAGTTCGACCGTGATTCGTGTACATCTAAGCTACATATTAGTTCATGCCATCTCAGTTATCATGTCCTAATGGGGCCAGACAACACACCTTGATGACTTGAGGATGATCGCCCAGCTCATTCTTGCCACGCATCAACCCCAACTTTACGATCCTCTCGCCCCCAGGACCATCCAGCGCAATTGACTGCTCTATGCAACTCCACCGTTTGTTTGCAGTTTTGATGATCTCCTTCATCCCAAAAGCTTCTCCGCTATCATCCGTGTAGAAGAACGCAAACCCCCTGAAGTGGCCGCCACAGTCATCATGGAAAGCGACAATTCGGTTGAGGCGGGAGAGGCGACTCCCATCAGTACCTCCAAAGTTCATGTTAAGAGCGAATGTCGAGGTTGACCGTGGCAATTTCTCTTTGGGTATGTGAAAGGAAGCCGCGCTGTCTCTGCGATTAGGCCCAGCGGGATGCCAGAAGCAAGGCCTCATCCTTGTCATGTCGAGTAAACCGGGCTTCAAAGAACTAGGATCAATACAGAACTCTAGTGGCTGCAAGGCCACAAATTTGCATGCCTAGAGAATTTAAGGGGTAAGCATCATCCAAACAATACAGGGCAAGAAGTACTCACATCAAGACCGATGAGAAATCCAGACACTTCATACCCAGGCCTTGGGCTCAGGGTAGCGACCCCAACTCCATCTGGGGGGTTTTCGATGATGCCGACGGTCCTGTAGACGTGCCGACGACCTCCAAGTCGAAGCAAAAAGCCGATACCGACGATCCCAGAGACAGAGGTCGCGACTCGGATGCCCCCAAGCCAGGCTTTGGGCGAGATGATGATTGACTGTTCTGAAAATGGCATGATGAGACCAGCGCGGGAAAGCTCTGTTGTGCGATCGGCACCGGATACTTCGAGTACCCTTATTCCACTAACGTATTCAGCGCAGTCAAAGGTGATGAAGGAGACTGATATCTGAATCGCCTTAGCTTCATAGCCTGAAGCACGGAAAAGGATTGGCTGCGTCCCAAAGACATATGTCCCCATATCCCCTTCCCAATACCCCCTACCCATACCCCCTGCTGCTGAAGCATCATCTCGATCGACGCCCCGCGCTACTTGACCAACTTTGTGCCCTTGTGAAGCGAGCTCAAGATCAAGGCAACTCTTGCTTCGTACACGTTGAGGTTGTTCAAGACGTGGAACCAAGCACTGTGTGAGATGGCTCACGCACTCCCAGACTCGGCGCCGGTTGCGAAGGTTACCGGTGACGGTGTGTCTCCGCAGGGTGCTCCGGATGCGTAGATACAGCAATCGCCAATCGTTCCTTGAGTTCGGTCGCTCTGAAAGGTACTCCCGCAGAGCGAAGAAGTTCATCTCCTTGTCGGTCGCAAAACGGCTTGCCCAGAAGGACTGAGGAAGATCGGTCGGCTTGGCAATGCTTGCTATCTTTCGAGATGAAAGTCTCAGATTGCACAGGTCCTGAGATGGTAGGAAGTTGAAGATCAAATGGTTCACTTCGAGGGGAAATTGGGAAAAGAAGTCTCGGGTGTCATCAGAACAGCTCTGGAAAAGGTCTGGAATGGCATCAAGCGGATCCCCGGGAAAGTAAGTTCGCAGAAGGGAAGTTCGCAATGCATTAGGGTCAGCCAATAAAAACTGCCAGTGCCAGGGAAGCCCTTGCAGCGAGCTGCAGATCTCGAGAGCCCCACCAAAGTCATGAGCTGGGAAAGAAACATGGAAGCGGTCGCGCGGGAGGCAGAAGAGCAAATCGAACAGGGTGACTGCGATTTGTCGGGGTTCTTTAGGCCGGTCGGTCAGGGATTCGAGTTGTGACAGGAGGACCTGCCAGCAGGATTCGTGAAAGATGAAAGTTCGCGACTTGTTTGAGTCCGAGTAAAGCAGGCTGTAGGTCTTCAAGTCTTGCGGCGAATCCTCGTAGGAAACATCCGGGTTGTGGCTGGCCCGGAGGCAATCCTGGCTGAGGTAGCCGATACCAGTAAGAAACACCGAACTCCGCCCTCGCTCCGACCTGACTTGAAAGTTGTCAGTAGAAATGTTGGAAGAAAGGATTGTCTCCAGCGAGTGGCTTACCCGCACGGATCTTAGAGCGCCAGATGAGTTCTCCCTCAGGCGGGTCAGTTTGAGGTTGGACGCGCACCCCACACAGGATGCAATGATGATACATCATCAGTTGCAAGATCAGCGATCTCGCAAATGAAGTTCGTTTCCGCGAGATAATGAAACAACAACCGTGACCTTGAGGATGCTGGTGTTGTGGTGGTCGCTTAGCAGATGTTATCAGCGTTGATCGCGCTTGGAGGAAGCGAATCATCACCAGCGCCGCTCCGCGATTGTGGGTCCGTGCACCAAATTTGACGCTGTTTGGCGCGTCTCCACACGCGCGCTTGATAGTAGGCAGACACAGAGAGTCGGGCTACCCTATAGTCATCTGGGATGAATCTTAGAAAAGGGCGTCGGGGCATTGGCGAAATCACGGTGCTCTCTTTATGGAAATTTTCTATACCAACACAACTTTTAGGCGTTATGACAATCTCTGGGTCCTGTCCTCTCCTCACGCACTCGATCTAAACAACATCTTGACCCATACTCAAAAATTTATTACCTTGTGTCAGTTGACTGCACATGAAAGAAGAGGTAGATTTACATAGCCTATAAAATCTACTAAAAAAAGACAAAACCTACGTTCTCTATTTTCTTTTCATTTCTACTTAAACGCTACCACTGACTAAGCTTAGTCAACAGCCCCCAGATATCAAGGTCAGCAGAAAACAACCAGCTTGGGGCATTAGCTTCTTATCTTCGCTATCCGGTTCTGAGCCATCCACCAATTCACACCCTGGGACTTCGGCCTCTAACGATTACTGATTCCTTCTAGAATATGGATTACTTGATTCGATTTTTCCTATTTTGCTTTAAATTCTCAATTCCCTTTTCTTTCAAGTAAATCATAGCTACGTGAAGCTACTCCTCTAGTGAGAAAATGTTCGTGTCCTAGGATGTGAATCAAATGCGGTAAACTGGCCAAACCATACATAGCCGACAACGGGGCATGAAATCCGTGGCAGGTTCAAAGAAGCCTAGATTTAGACTCTTGCCCCATCAAGTCAACGATAAGCTGGAGATTCGACGGCACCATCAAGGATGGATTTGTGATAAATGATAGCTGTCTACGGAAACACGTGGGATTCAAAAACGAGGCTCAGGTGCACCGACTTGCATTCTTATTTGTAGAGCGGAACCTCCTCCACTTTAGACTGACCCTAGTATTGGGATCAGCCCAGACTATCCCGAATCTGGGATCAAGTCCCATGCTTATGCCCTCCAAGTGTCTAACTATTCTGTAGATGTCCTAGCAGAAAGAACCCGATGTGTTCTGGGCCTGAACTTGTTTTGTAGACGCTTGAATCTTGGGAGCATGACGAGGACAGCGTTATCATTCTAATAACGGAATGGATCACAGTAACTGTATGGACGCTGAGTGAAACAGAAAGAAGTTATCAGATGAAGAATTCACTTGTCTCTTAGGGTTATCTGATTCATTCAAAGAGAAGAGAAATCGAAGTCTACGGATAGATGAAGCTTACAACGGTCTTGCAGCTTGAGAAAGTTTTTGCTAAACGTTATTACGTTGCATGCATGGCCCTGCGCTGTATCATGATTTACCCTGGCTTTCTGCACGTTCTACTTCTGCTTGGTCAACGGCTCGAAGGGGCGGTGGGGGGAGGCCTCTGAGTAGCCGAACGGAAATAACACAGCCGTACCACGTTCTGCTTCTGCTTCCTGCAGGTCAGAGAAAAGACCCGAAGAAGAAGTGTGACGTAAAGATGCGTGGTTAAAATGCAGGCAGGCCCAGTAGACGTTAGTTCCACAATTATAGTTAATAGTTCATCGAAACTAAGGCCAAAGATACCTAGCGAACAATTTGACAAGGAGGTATTTAACCGTGTCCGGAGATAATTCCTCGTCGATAAGGTCTTGACTATTGCCAAGACGACTAAAATCCCGACTATCTGTAAGCGAACCCCAGCAACCCCGCTTCCCACGATAGCAAGATAGAGATAAGATTATGACATTGATTTATAAAGTTGCTAGTCAACTCTTCTTTCAAGCGGAATCGCCAGAGATTGGATAAGGACCCCAGAAACGGCAACGTTCCGGGGGGCTGGGGAACCATTTTTGACATGCCATCTAGAGATAAGAGGTGGACCGACTTCTCTCAACTAGGTTTAACAGGAGAACTAGGGTTATGGCGGGGTTCGTGATATCTCGGGGTTTGAACTACATCCGACGAGGCCGGAACCCGAATCGGCATGTTGTTATCGGGTATGACGATCGACATGGTATTCTATAAGTACGCAGAGATTTCTTTCATTTTCATGCATCATTTGAAAGAGATCAAAGCAACGGCCATAACCTCTTGTCAATATGCTGCCTTCTTTTGTTAATACCGCCACTCGGGTTTTGGCCCTTGGAGCTCTTCTGGTTCCCGCCGTCCAGGCTGACTTTGACGCTGGTCTTGAATGGATCTCTACAAACAAATCATTGCCTAAAGTTGTGTGAGTAACACAATATCCTCTCCCTGTTCCTTAAAACTGACGGAAAATACAGTATCTATAGCGCCAGAGGCACCATCCTCTCGGCATCAAACTATAGCCGGCTTGACAATGTCAACTACGGTTCTGGAGTTGGGCCCACGCCTCAGCACCTGATCGGCAATGTGTCAGAGGTTTTGGATGTTGCCCAGTTGGCTGTTGTCAATTTCAACGTCTCTGGTGGCAGCTCGGGTCTGAACTCGTCGCTCTATCTCAACATCAGCCAGCACGCAAACCGTCAGCTATGTGACCCAGACTCTGATATTGTTGGTGCGATCATGTTTCACGGCACCAACACCCTTGAAGAGACGGTAAACCCACCACTCCTTAAAATTTGTCTAAATGCTAACTGGTAACAGGCCTTTGGAGTTGATCTTACCTTCAACTGCTCCAAGCCATTCATTGCCACTGGCGCCATGCGTCCAGACACTTACATCTCTCCTGACGGACGTTCAAACTTTTACCAGGCCGTCGCTGCTGCTGTCTCGCCTGCGTCACGCAACCGTGGAGGTTTGATCGCTTTCAACGACCGGCAAGTAAGACCGTAGCATTTTGAGAATTAGACTAACCGGTGCAGAATTACCTCGATCTTCTACTCCACAAAGCTGAATGCCAACACTCCAGACACATTCAAGTCTCTGGAGCAGGGTAATCTGGGAGCTTTCTTGGGCGGCCAGCCATTCTACTACTTCGGCCCGGCTTATCCAACTGGTCGACCTTACTTCGACGTTAGCAACACGACTGAACTGCCTTCTGTTGCCATTTTCTTCGGCCACCGTAAGTTGTCCTCTAAGCTCTGAAGTGATCCTTCAGAATAGACTCCAGCGCTAACTTGAACAGAGGGCTTTGATGCTTCGCTAATGCATGCAGCCGTGGCTAACGGCGCCAAGTAAGTTGACCCGAAAACTTCAAGATAGCTGACACTAACTGAAATCATAGGGGTCTGGTTGTCATGGGCCCTGGAGCGGCCTCCCTGAGCCCTGGTGCCCGAGAGGCAGCCGCGGAACTCTTCAAGAAGGGCATTCCCACTGTTGCTGTCGCCCGGCCTACCACTGGAACTGGCGTGCCATCCATCAACCCTGGTTCTGTGTATGTTTATGGATTTGAATAACCTTTTGTGGATTTAACGCTGACGCCATTTGTAGTTTCTTCTCCAGCTATGTTGGCGCTGAGCAGGCCCGTGTGATGCTACAGCTTGCAATCAACGCCGGACTTAGCCTCGACGAGATCCGTGATTTGTTTGAGACTCCCTTGAGAGAGGCGGTTTATGCCCCTTGGGCCAACCAGCTTGCCTATTACTAATGGAGAGAAATGTGTTATGAGTCATGAACGTGGTCTCAGCATCAATGCTTGCATCACTGGGGAACATTATCTGGGGGAGGTAGAAGAGGACGACTATATGATTCATGAATATAATTTAAATTTTGCTGAAGATGATCTTTGTCCTGACTATGGTTGCAGGCCATAAGCCACAACCGTAACAGATAATCCTTGGCAATAGGCGGTAATCAAACCATTGTCGACAAGACCACAAGTTACTCACTTATGGTAAGTACTTATGGAGACATTATTAGCGTTTGAAGTTGTATCAAGGTACTAAAAGCCATGGCAACTACCATGATTCCTTCTCTAGGAATTTCACCACTACGAATAGTTAGGTTTAGGTTGCAACTTCCGCTAGCACTTCAATTTACGAAAGACAGAGTAGAACCTATCACATGAAACGGAGGACCATTCCGCGGGAAACTCGTGTGGCGGCAGGTGTCAGGGGTTCTATGGTTATCTCAGAATTTCGTGGCCAACTAAGCTTGCTCTGCTCGACGGAAGAATAATTTCCAACTCTGTATTGGCCAACAAAAGAACCACCACATTATTCACCCTGGCATCAAAGTTTAGACCCGGAATCGGCGGTATCGGGGGATAGACGTGGACTCCGTGTCCCTCTTGGCTGCGTTCTTCTTGGCCCAGTATTCCTTCAGAGCCTCTTCCACAGCATCAACATCTCCATAAGGATTAGCACGCGCCATACTCTCGACAGTTTCCACAATGGCCTCGTCCGAGAAGGGTCCTGTTCTTCCCCTGACGTCAGTGAGCTCATAAGGCTTAGCACGCCACTCTTTCTGCATGGGATCCAGGAATTGCGTGCTATTGTAGCCAAAGTCATCGAGCGACGTGACGTTGAAGGCGGCCATCATGTCACTATCCTCGTGGATCAAGTTGTGGCAATGAAACATGTACAATCCGTCAAAGGGGGCATAGACGGCGGCAACGCGGACGGTTTCACCCTTACCCAGCCACACGACATCCTTAAGTCCGGCGCTCTCATACGGCATGGTTCCCCGCCTGCCCTCGCGGTCAAGAACCAAAAAGTCGACAAGATGGACGTGGATGGGATGAGTCCAACCTCCAGAGCTGTTCTCGAGCTCCCAGATCTCTACAGTGCCGCGGGGAACCTTGGCCAGGACACGGTTGGCAGCATCGGCAAACCCAACGCCGTTGATGCGCCACTCGCCATTGGTGCGATGGAAGCGGAAATGATGGTTGATCTCGTTGGTTTCCGGTCTGGCGAAGGAGATATCCCTGAGTTTTTCAGGCACCGTCGAGTTGTCCTCAACAGCGTCGGAGCTCACGACGAAACGCATCACCTTGTCTGTGTTCTCATAGTCGTCATCCGTGCCAATGCCGCCGACTTTTTCGAGGTTCCGCAACTCGAGTGTTTGACCGGCATACTTGGAAAAGTCGAAAACAATCTCATATCGTTCGGCCATAGACACGTACTGCATTAGAGGTTGATTAGTTATCCGACAACTTGAAATTTGACAGACAGACACTTACAATGTCTGAGACTTGAACAGGCTTGCTCAATAGCCCAGTATCAGATGCGATGACTTGGAAGCCAAGTCGGGAGTTGAGTGCATTTGAATTGACAAAGTACAATGCGAATGAACGAGAGATGGCCGCGTTCAAGAAACGGAACCGGTACTTGCGTGGTTCGACCTTTAGAGAAGGCCATGGCTGACCGTTGACTTCAATGATGTCCCCCCAAAGGCTGTCCTTTTCGCCGACCGTGGAGAAGACCGAACCATCCTCGTTGTACTGTTTGGAGCTCAGGATCAATGGAATGTCGTAGACACCGTACCCGGAGGGCAAGCCGAGCGACTCTTCAGTTGCATCGGTGAGGATGTAGGCTCCAGCTTGACCCATGTACGCATTCTCAGCAGTCTGGTGCGACATGTAAGCATTTCTATCTCAGAGAGTCGAGAGTAAATCAACTAACCAGATGCATGGCATGGTCATGATACCATTGGAGACGGGCAGATTGTCCATTAGGATAGTAGTAGTCCTTGTACTCTCCTGGTTGTGTAATGTCCTCAGCCCACCCGTCGAAGGGAGCTCGGGAGTAAGAGCCATGTAGGTGGACCGAGTTCTCATGTGCGGCATTGTTGATGAAGCGTACGATAGACTCAGTGCCCTTGGGGACCATGATGGTAGGCCCAGGCGCCATACCGTCGTAGCCAGTGAAGGTGGCATCTCGGAGGTTCGGGTACACAGACTTGGTAAAAGACTTGATCTCGATTTCAAAGTACCATATGTCTTTTCCAGTCACGGGGTTCTTGATGATCCTGATAATCTATGAGCTTCTGTCAGGATTACATATGGGTTATCTTACTTCAAGGGCTTCTTGACGGGTGGGATTGGGAGAGCGTTCCGATAGATGAGAGGGTACAATGGGCTTTCGTCGCTGCTCATAAGCTGGACAACGTCGTTAGGGTCATCTTCAACGACTGATTCCATAGCAGCAGATTCCTCTGGTGGGAGATCATAGGTCCATTTCTGGGCTGCACAAAGCCCGCTGTTCAAAGCCAGGCTAGGGAGAAGGAAGCGAGTAAGCTTCATGATGAACAAAGTCGCCGCGCCAAGTGGCTTGTGTAAAGTTGGAAAGAACAGAGAGAGAGGGTTGAAAGAGAGTAGCTGGTGTCTGTGTAACGACAGATGCTTCCAGTTGACCTGGAGAAGGCTTCTTCGCTCTTGGGACTCCCAAATTTATAGTAATCCAGGCGATGGAGTTTTACCAAGCTCAACCCCCATGAACTACCTCCCCTTGAGCCATATAGCAACGGAATCAGATCATACAACAGTTCAGCAACGAGGGCCATTGCCGACTCACCGTAGACCTGAATCTATCCATCAATCATCAAGTTGCCTGCCCATGTGACATTTCGGAGAGAAGCACGACTCGGGGATGGAGGAATGCAACAAGCAATACAACGACCCACTATAGGTGATGAGCCTTGCTATGGCCGGTGAAGCATCTCAGGATGACATGGTCATGATGGTCATTAGGTAAGCGGAAAGCGGAAAGCGGAAAGAAGGAGAGAGGCTGAAAGGCATGCCAAGGTCCAGGAAGACTGCAACGATAACGGCGACACGTGCATGTCCTAAGATCGAGTACAACCGCTCATGTCGTAGAAAAGAGCTAATCGGGATTAAGAACTAATGCAGGCTGAAGGGGGAAAGAGGAAATAGGAAATAGGGGTGGTTAAGCGGGTCGCCAAAAGCTAACTGAAGCCATTGTAACGCTGCCGCTAGCATGTCAAGTCTTTAGATTGACGGTCTCGATGCACGTGTACGCAGACCATGGGGTTGGTGTTTTCTCAACAAGGGTAGGGAGAGAATGCAAGGAACAACTGCAGCAATAGTTGAGGACAAACTGCCAAGATTCCGAAGCTGTAAGCGAGGGAATTCTGGGGCCTGAGCAATCAAGTTGATATGTCGATTTGGTAATTGTCAAGTTTCTTTTACGATACAGATCTAGCTAGCCACTGTTTTTACTCGAGGGGAAGAGGCATTTCAATCCTTCTCGTCTCATCCTCTCTTCTCTACGTATTGGCTCACTCCCAATGCGTGTTTGCTGCCTCACAAAACCCCAGCCTCCCTTCTCTTTCGCTACTTGTTTCCTTTTCCCTCCTTGTGTTGCGATATAATTAGATGCAGTCGAGACAAGACAGTCGCTCAAACAGTAACGTAGTATTGTAGGGTTTGAGGACAGGGGGCAAATGCCGAAAACATTGCGGCTGGGGGGTAGGCGGGTATCTGCCCGTTCCAGCCAGGGCAGCAGGCCGGGGATCGTCGCGGGTTTCCCCTCAGCTCGCTTCGCACCTATCAAGGAGAAATCGGCTCCAGAACGACCGGGGGTCCCTGACAACCTGGGACTGGAAACGAGTGATGAACCAACCCCTGATCGATAAATAGAAACCTGGGGTTACAGTCCGTGCCAAGGAAAAAACATGATGAAAAGCTTGACTGTGATAGGCCTGCTTGGTTTGTTCCAGTAACACAGCGCAGGACCGTGCCTCTTCCAGACGGGTTTTGTCCCGAGTCATGCATCTGACTGCGCCTAGCGCGGGATGGCTGGTAAAGCTCGTGAGAAGTAACCTCAGAAACAACTACAGCATATCACTGTTGCCATGCAGTTTAACTAGTTTAAACGGGGCAACCGTACTGCAGTGCTGGGCATGATCCTTGGAACTGTTGTACCTTTGCGGATCAATTGCTCTGATCTAGGCTCACCGAGAGAAACAGAACAATCCCACACATGTGGGGACACTTGTTGCACTTTAAAACCAAGCTTAATCCCAAACAAACCTTCCCTGAACTTCCTCGCATAGCAAGTGGAGGCCTGCAAGAGTCATGAACCGCAGCGAGGAGGCTACGGGGATGTAACCCGCTTCTTCTAGATGGAAGGTCGTCCTGATGGTGGATCTCATTTTCTCGCAATCCTAAAGTTTACTCTTCGGAGAAGTTCCAAAGTTTCCTGCTGCATCGGGCCCACCTGGTAATACCACCTAACAGTGTTCCAGTCGTTTAGAAGCTCCAGTCGTTTAGAAGCTCCAGTCGTTTAGAAGCTTGATAAACTGGTGGAGACTCTCCTACAACTCAGTTTAACGTCATACCCCCTCCTGTTTTCCACCATTTTGTGTTTGTAAGAGCTTCAGGGATCCAAAGTCGGGGGTCCTATTGGCCGATGGGATTGGAGGAATGTTGTCTCTCCAAGTGAGGGCATGGCAGTCACGACGGCCAAGAGTGTCATCGGTATGGCGATGAAAGCCCCGTGGCCGGTTGCCTCTTTTCCATGATTACCTTTGAGACAGTGTGGAAACCAGTCTCATAGGCTAGCCCGAGCCGGTCGAATGTCTCCTTCGTGATAACGGACTGTTGTTGCAAGGCACGGTGCACCTCGACCCCCAACATTGCTCTACTTGAGATAACCTTGTCAGTCAAATGACATCCCTTGCTCCGCTACATGTTTGATTGGCCGTCACTAAAAAGAAAGTATGCCTAAACTATAGTTCAGCGGTTAATCCCGCAGATTACCACCAATCCTGCAGTCCGTAAGGAACCAGGCTGCATGAACCGCACCTGAACTAGCACCCAATGAGTAAGTGTCCGGCTTCTACGGCAGTGTATTCTTCCTTCCCCGAGTGACCTGTCATTATTCAACCTGTGGATAGTTCACCGATTGCATGCGCCATGAACTCATCCCGGCGCAAACTTGTGGCTAACTATCTGCATACCATGAAGCATGGGAAAGGGGTAGGCACCTTTTGGTAATGATTCTATCATATGATGGATTTCTAAGCATCACGAAAGACAACTGGGATCTCTAACCGAGCCGTGGAGAGTCAACGACACGAAGTTTGAGGGAATCACCGCCGGTCCTAGACCACTGACGCACCGGTATCGCCGGCATGCCCGGCCAGCCGATGGCCTTGCAAAGGACAGCACGCGGGAACATGTCAATGGGTTTCTTTCTCTTTCAATTATCATACGAATGATAAAAGGCACTCCGCCTCGAACAGTTCTCACTTCTCCTCACCACCTCTCTTCACTCCTTCAAGTCAAATCCCAACCACGTTCGTTCTCAATCCTCACCCTATCCAATCTTTTACCACTACACACCACTCTTTTAAACATGGAGTTGCTCCATTTTTTCGTATTTCTTGCTTTTGGTCACTTCTTTGGTCTTCCTTTCTTTGCCACTGCCCAAGATGCCCCTGTCTTCATCCAAGGTGGATTCGAAGATGCTACTGTTGATGATGAATCCCTCTACAACACCGGCGGGACTATCAAAGTCAATGGGTTTGACATGGTAGTTCCCAAGAATGTTCTGGTCCAGTTCCCTGCTGCCTGGGTCCCTTGGAAGGACTTTGTGGCTAGCAAGGCAGACTTTACTGGCTTCGAGACTCTGGTGCGTAGCATCTTGTTGGCTTTATGGGTGCCTTGATATGCTGACAATTGGTCTCTACCAGGTCCTCGGAAATACCATCAACGGTGTTCATCGTGTTGCCCAAGTTGTCATTTACGAGTTCTTCGAGGGTCTTGCTAGTGGCTTTATCGAGTCACTCGACTACGCAGACGGAAGCATCAAAATCCAGAACGGTCCCACAGTCCGTATCAGCGACCCCAATGGTGCCTTTTCTGTCGGCTATGATGGGGCACCCTTCATGACGGCCGACGACCAGAGCCCCAGCATCTCGTCCTTCTCTGGATTTCCCATGTGCATCCCCCGAAACGACACTGACCCCCTTTGCCCTCTCAGCAACAGACCTTTCAAAGGGCCTGGAACCTTGTACGTATAATTTCCCCCTGTGATGATATCAAGTACTGAAAAGGAATTTCAGCACTGCTCCTGATCCCCTTGTTATGGCACCCTTCCAGGCAGGCGATTTCATCACCTTTACTGGCTTCCGCAAAGGCAACGAGGTTATTGCCTTTAGCATTGTTGCGCAAAACGTTCAGATTCAGACACTGGGAGACATTGTATATGTTCGAATGGAGCTCGGCCTTTTGGGTATTGATAACCCCAATCCTAACGCTGAATTCGCAGACTCGAGGGTATGTACTATGTTGTTGCAGCCCCTTGATAGAAATATAATGGCTGACTTATTAATAGTTCATCGGGTTCACTTCCAATAACCGAGCAACGGTTGCCTTGTACGCAATGGATGTCGACCCCTGTACAGGGGATGTGACAGACCGTATCATCGCCACGATGGGATTACGTGGAGGTCGCAACGAACAGAACAAGTTTGAGTACCGGAATGACATCTTGCATTCATACACCAGAGAGTACAAGGTGGTTGCCGAGATCAACGGAGTTGAGAAGACACGCATGACCAAGAATGGCATCCTCAGTGGCACGTATGTGCAGCCTGTCAATGTCTGGGTCCAGGCTGAGCAGAACATCCCTGGCACACCGCCAGTTCCTCACGACTTTTCTGAGATGGCTTTCCTTACCAAGGGTGTTGGCCGCGATGAGGACGGTAATGTTTGGGGCCCTCTTGACCCATTCCCTCAGACAGGTGTCTTTATTGAGGCACCTAACTGCCCGACAACAGCATCAAGTACGTACAAATAAAAAGCAAGCAAGGTGCTTTTATCGATTACTCAGAGACTAACACAATTGATGAGGATAGACAATTTGGCTCGACGAGGATCTGTTGGCAGTTGGTACAGTCGTGCCAAGGCTCATGCAGTCGCCGACGCGGAGAACAAAGGAACTACTGATGGATTTCTCGAGATTTCTCCTTCCGAGGGAGGTAACCAGACGGTCAAGCGAGTTAAGCGAGAGTTTTAAATGGTTGTTACTCGATATGTTATGAATATTCTTTTGTATGCACATATATATAGCTTCACTTCAACTGTTAGTAAGTCCAATGGACTTCTATTACAATGATAACTTGTTACTACGACAACTTGAATTGAAAAAAAAAAAAAAAAGTTCTACTAAACG
Source organism: Fusarium sp. NRRL 66088 (assembly GCA_013186415.1). Lineage (NCBI taxonomy): Eukaryota > Fungi > Ascomycota > Sordariomycetes > Hypocreales > Nectriaceae > Fusarium > Fusarium sp. NRRL 66088. Next base: position 28,602 of record JABCKD010001042.1, on the reverse strand, counting down.
TGTATTCATTAGATGTGTCTTGACTCAATATGGACTGATGTCATGACGGGTGCCCCCACTACGCTTGAATCCTTCGCTGACAAGATGAGCGAGTTCGAGGTGGTTGCTATTGGTGGAGGAGCCGGGGCAAGACGCGGACCCCTGCGAGTATCTCTTATAACATGCTCGAAGAAGAGCAAATTGTGCCTGCGTGAGAGGCATAGTAATCGTAAATTTAAGCAGGAAGTGGACGCTACGGCTCCTTTCACTCACGGTACGTATCCGTTCATGGTCTATTTAACGGGAGAAACCCCCCCACCGCATACTTGATCTCCGATGCCCCTGTTCATATCTGTTGGTTCGACATGACTATCACCTTCAAGCCCACACATGCTATAGGGGTGGTGGCTTCAGATGAGCGAGTTTTCCGAATTAGTACAGGCCCTGTCTCGTCTCCACAAGCTCAAAGGGATGCATATAGTTGAGGTCCATCCCAGGCAAAGAGACCTGTCCGTCCCGATCCTCTTCTAGACCATCCATCTCTATTTCTACGACAAGAGTTAACACACCATGGGCGAGATCCAACATCAAGTCCAAGCCAGCGACTTGGCCGAAAAAGAGGCAGGCGTTGTCAAAGATTCCCCCTCCAGCACCGACAATGAAGAACCCATCAACGCAGACGCCCAGGCCGGCGTTCAAAAGATCGAGGCCCTTACCTCGGTATGGACAACGCGTACCCTAATCGCCGCCTACGCAATCATATGGTTCATCTACTTTGTCGACATGCTCCTCCAAGGCGTCGGCGGCTCGCTCAACCTCTGGGTCACATCCGCATTTGCACAGCACTCTCTCACGCCTACCGTCATGATCTTCAGCAGCATCATTGGCGCCGTCTTCAAGCTCACCATCGCAAAGGTCCTCGACGTTTTCGGTCGACCTCACGGATATCTCCTCTCTGTCTTCTTTGCCATCATCGGTCTCATCATGATGGCTGCCTGCAACAATGTCGAGTCTTATGCTGCCGCTCAGGTCTTTTACACTGTTGGGAACAACGCCTTGCTGTACACCATTAGTGTTTTCATTGCCGACTCTTCATCTCTCCGCAATCGAGGTCTTGTCAATGCCTTTGTTGGTACACCAAACTTTATCACAGTCTGGGTAGCTGGTCCCATGTCTGAGGCATACCTCAAGGGGCCCGGCTGGCGATGGTGTTTCGGGACCTTTGCCATCCTCCTACCCGCCGTGACCATTCCTCTCTTTGGAATCTTGGCCTACAATCATCAAAAGGCCAAGAAGCAGAATCTCATTCCCAAAACCAGTAGCGGGAGAACAGTGTTGGAGTCTATCCTCTACTACTGCCGCGAGTTTGACGCCGTTGGCCTTCTTCTCTTGTCTGGGGGCATGGCTCTGTTTCTGTTACCCTTCAACATCTATTCGTTGCAAGCACAAGGATGGCGAGCTCCTCTCATCATCTGTCTTCTTGTCTTTGGCTTTGCTCTCATTGCCGCCTTTGTCATCTGGGAGAGATTCTTCGCCCCTGTTACCTTCATCCCCTTCTCTCTTCTCCGAGACCCAACACTGCTTGGTGCCTGTGTCATCGGCTTTGTGCTCTTTCTGAGTTACTACTGCTGGAACGCCTACTTTGTCTCGTTCCTGCTAGTTGTCAACAACCTGAGCGTGACGCACGCCAGTTACGTCGCTCAGACTTACACCATTGGCTCGTGCTTGTTATGCATCTTCACGGGATGGTTGATTCGCCACACTGGTCGCTATAAGCCCGTGTGCCTCTACTTTGGTGTTCCCATGAGCATCTTTGGCGTGGGCTTGATGATTCACTTCCGCCAGCCTGGAATCGAAATTGGCTACATCGTCATGTGCCAGATCTTCATTTCTTTCGCCGGCGGAGTCGTAATGATTGCTGGTGGAGTCGCCGCAGTGGCCACCGCTTCCCATCAACACATTGCCGTTGTCATCGCCATCCAGGCCATGTTCTCCGAGGTTGGTGGTGCTATCGGTCTCTCTATTGCCGCTGCTATCTGGCAGGGCGTGTTTCCCAAAAAGCTGGCCGAATATCTCCCCGCCGAGGAGCTCCCTCACCTGTTTGACATTTATGCGACCGTCGAAGCGCAGCTGGCATATCCCGAAGGTACTCCTGCCCGCGAGGCTGTTCAGCACGCTTACGGTGACGCGCAAAAGATGATTCTGATTGCTAGCACGGCAGTTTGGGCTATTGGTTTGGTGGCGACGCTTGTGTGGAAGGATATCAACGTTAAGGAGATCAAGCAGGTCAAGGGCAACGTCATCTAAGCTCGTAGTAGAGAAGCGTTGCAGTCTCTGGTGTTTTTCAAGACAATCTTGTTTGTCTGAAGGAGCCAAAGGGAGTAGGGGCAGCAAGGAATAGTTAATATGCAGACTAGCATGAGAGAAGATATATCAGTAATCTTCTAGAACAGAGTTCCCACCTTGCTTGTCATGTGATGCTTGTTGCGGCTCAGCCGTATGCAAGAGTACCAATGGGACTTATGCGGATGGTGCATACAGGTCCCATGCTGGCTCGGCAACTCCGATCCAAGTCCAGGTACCCTCTAGAGTCTTGGATCCCTCTCACGGGATTGTTTACCTACCATTTGTTCCAACCAATGCACTCAGGCACACGGGCAGATAAGCAGTTGTACCATTCTCCAGCTGATCTGACATCATAACCTCCGCAGACAATCGATTATTGTTACTCCAACGGGGATGTCCCCCAACATTCGAGGTCAAGGGTCGTAATCATCATGCCAGACCCCTGCGACAGCGTGTCAGATCGATCCGCCATAGGGCTGATCCTCCTGCCTAGACCTGGAGTAAGCACCACTCGATTCTTGGTTCCCTCCACCGCCTCTGCTTCATTCTGGAAGTATGGCGCGACAATGGTGTCCGGCGGGATTGCACGACACAGCCACTTGGGTTAAAACGTACGTCAACTAGGATAAGACGCTTAACTACTTCAAGGCCAATCCAGAGCGTTGCAGATGATGCTCCACCCCACAAACATGGGCAAATTTACCAAGAGCTCGGGGCATTAGCCTCAAGATCCCTACATTGTTGTATCCCTTAACCTTGAAGGGTACCACTGTTACCCAATCATACCTGTCTGATCTACTCCCAGGACCAACAAGACTATTCCCAAAAGAGTGGGATTTCGCGCTCCCTCCTTAATAGTGGAGCGGCCGACGTCTTGATGTTCATCCAGGCCAATCATTCATTGACAAGCATTGCCTGAATGATCGGTCGCTGTATTACACCAGGTTAGCACTTGTGTTGCCTCTGCCCTCAGCTCAGCTCGGAGATACAAAACCTAACTTGGTCCCTCCCGGGAGGAGATCCCGTTGTCTACGTCTTGTCTCATCTTTCTGTTCCTGACTTTGTTTGACCCTTACGTCCAACGACAACATCATGGCTGGCGTACCGTCTAGCAAAGGCTGCAAGGCCTGTGTCCGACAGAAGAAAAAGGTACCCATGGCTTCCACTTGTTGAATCCCCACACTCACACCAGAACTCCAGTGTGATCAGGTCAAGCCAGTCTGCGCTAGATGCGCCAGACTCAAGATTGCCTGTATCGGTTCCGGCGAACAAAAGTGGAAGTTCAAGCCAGTATCATTTCAACCAATAGCCTTCCAACCAGCCGTCGTTGAGGAAATTCCCAAGAAACCGACGAGATCCATCAAAGTCTCGATTCCACCAGTTCCAGAGAACATCATCACCAGTATCGCAGGGCGATTCATCGCGGCTCTCGAGGTGTCGGATATTAGGTACAGCCTCAGCAGTTATGGTGACTTTCTCGAGCACATTCCCAGGCGGCTTGGTAGAAGTGAGGCCCTCGACGCATCCGTCAAGGCTCTGGTGAGCGCATTTCCGTACCACTACACACGACACCTACCACAGGACGCTTTGGCCAACTACATCGACGCGTTGAAAGCTTTGAGGATATGTCTCAATTGTCCTGACAAGAGACTGGCACCGGAGACACTGTCTGCTATCTACATCATCATGATCTGCCAGGTAGTTGCAACCTCATCCGCTGATGGACTAGTCTGACTTTGTGTAGGGCTGGATAGGGCGCTCTGATGACTATGTCAGAAGCCATGGAGAAATCTTGGCTCATCTGGCAAGTTCTGCCATTGTGCAGAACTGGAAAGATACGTTTGAGTTGCAGCTCCTCGAAACCCTGTTTGTACCGCTGGTGGGTTGTCTTGACCCCAGACCCAAGTTTGATGCTGACATACCGTTCACTTGATAGATCCTCGAGGCAATGGTCAACCCAGCAATCACGATGGAATCCTGGTTTCTACTCGTCGACTACTGCATACCACAAGCATCCTTCCAAAAGGCCCACGGACTGCGCATCCCAAGTGTTGAAGCACAAAAGCTCATTCGAATGCCTGTCTTCTTCCACAGTCCCATGCTCTACATTGACGAGATCAAGTCGGCGTACCAGGAGATGCAACAAGATCTCCCAGGCATCCGTCAATACCTTGCCAACCTCGACCGAAACGAATCCTCACGAGGGAATCGAGTCAAACTGTCTCACAAGTTTCGAGTTGTCCACGCCCTTCTTCTCACTTTGGCTATTCCATTGAACAGCCTTCTACGAACACTCTACCCAAATGACGAAGTATTGTTTCAGGAAGCAATCTCGTTGACTAATGAGTTCATCATACTGGCGCAACATGCCTCTCAGCACCGGCCACTGGGTGCTACCTATATTCCTCCTTGCCTAGCAGGCGTGGTGAGTTTCAATATCATCCAGTTGTACGGAACCCTGTCACTAACGCATAGCCAGTGGGCGATAACAGATTCTTTGCACGTGCAGCAGGCCGAGCTCCAGAGGTTGATGGAAGAATATCAGCCGGATTCACCACTCATAAACTGGATGGAGCAAGCAGTGTGGCTCAAGACATCCCATAAGACATTACTCGACCAAGTAGCCGGAAGGGCGAGCAGTGAGGGTAGCTGGGATGGCCACCTGTCCATGGTTCACTGCATGGCTGGTTTTGGACCGAGCGGCAGCTGTCTATTTGCATGAGTTTGTGACATGGAGTCGGGGGGATTTACCGGCGTAGAATGACGCAGTAACGACCATAGCACTTGCGAATTAAGGGTTGGCTGAGAGCTGCCTCCTTAGCGATAGATGACTTGGGTTCACTCGTTTCTGGCTTTCATGATTTAGACAAGATCAAGCAGGCACCCCAAAACCTTTCGAACAGACCATTCAGCATTCCAGAAACAGAAATAATCTAGAATAATTCCAACATCAAAAAGCCCATACGCGGCAACGGTCCAAAACGGACATGTTGTCGTAATCCTCCCCCTGCGAACCGTAAAGACCCGGCCGCACCATGAACCTCACACGCTTCGACCTCGGGCTATCAGCCATGAGATCCATCGTCTCTTCATTTAAATCCACTCCGTGACATCTTTCGGGAAACCAGTTGATCGAGTACCACCTCTTCTGTCCGCAGAGCTTGGTGGTCAGGTCGACCGCCTTGTCGACAATTGCCCGTAGCTCGCCGAGGCGGTCCTGCGAGGTCCTCGGAGAGGATAAACCTTCCAGGATTGTCTCCAGGTCCTCGGTTATCTCGGATCTCTCATCATCGTGACGCTCCTGGGGGACGATGGTCACGACGAGGTTGGCTGTCAATGCTTTCCACTGGTGGAACATGGCCTTGTGCCTGTGCCTATCCGGCTTCAGCTTGTCAATGTCGGCGAGCAGGAAATTACCTATTTCCAGTTAGTAATCAACTCAACAAGTAGCAAAAAAGGCACTCTTACTCATCGTCCTGAGGCTTGCTTTGTACTTTCCTGCCCAGCAAAAGGGCGCGTTATGTCGTGAAGGCCCAAAGACGCCCAAACAGAGCGCGTTCCAGATGGCAGCCTCGATAAAGGCGGCGGCGGTCTTCTTTTCCTTCATCATATCCTTGTAATGCGGTGTCAGATTTATGAGATACTCCGTCTTTCTCTCAGCCCAGGTCACCGCCTTACCCCCCTTGCTCTCTCTAAAGTGGTTCGAGACCAGGTTTCCCACGTCGTAGGTCAAGTTATGCCAGGCTCTCATGATCTCGCCTTCTGGACAGCGGAGAGGGAGCTGGAGGGGCATCTCGATGGAGCGTGTTGCATTTTCCGTAACCTTGTTGCGCAGAGTTGCGAGAGTCTTTTTCAGTTCTGCAACTTCCTTGTCGTGTTCTTTCTGGGCTGTTAACAATTGGCTTTCCACATGGTGGAGGTTCTTTCTCAAGTGCTCGATAAGTTCGTCCTGTTCAAGCATGGTCTCTTTCACGGCGTCCTGATCAACCTGGCGGACGGTGACCGTTTGGTTGCTATCATTCGGTACTGATGGATTTCCTCCTTTCAACTCATGCTCATGTTCTTCCTCTTGATGATTCTCCTGCTTGGGATCGGTCGAACCGGCGTGAGGGCCACATGCTTGTTCGACAACTTCTGGCTCAGGCTGCTTGGCTACAGGCGGCGGCGGCGGCAATAGCTGGGGCAACGGCTTTCTCTGTCTACCCGCATGATAGATGACGGTAGTTATTTCCTGCGTGCCGTTTTGTGTTTCCTTGCCAGACGACTTGGGATGTTTTGGGTTGACGAATTCTTTCAGCCGCTTTATTTTAGACCTTGTTTCTGGCTCCCGCTGCTGCGAATACCGGTCAAATACGGAATCGGCAGACATGTCTAAACTTGCTCGAGGCCCCCTGCTGCTCGAAGGCCTTGGTTGGCGGCCCGTAGATGCACTTCGACGCAGCCGGAAACTTTCCAGAATAGGCCCTCCTCTAGGCAACGGCTGGTTGTTGAATGCTACAGGAGGGTAATAATAATCGTTTTTTGTCTTGGAAACTTCCCGGTCACTCATGTGTTGCAAGTATTTTTTGGGGTGAAGAAAGTGGGTTGGTGTCATGAAGAATCATGTAGCCTTCTAAAGATCAACTATTGGTGCTTCTTGGGCGTCATGGATAGTAGAGCCGGTCGGTGGGATGGGTCAAGGCTTGGGCTAGATGATAAGAAGAACAATGGGCAGGGCGACTCAAGTACGCAACCAAAGAATGCCTCGTCTCTTCTCGCACGCTTGGGGGGGCTAAAGGGGGGTAACTAGTTAAGGGTGGCTTCAGTAAGCAGAGACATGCAGGAATTAACAAATTAAAATTCCAGGATGTTTGAAGAGACGCGGCCCGGGGCCAAGCCTCCGGTCTTTGCCACCCAGAGCCTGGTTTGATGCAGCTTATCGACCATATCTTGATGAACCCATTGAACCGCAAGAACCCCAAGAGTGCTCCTTCAAATTGCATCTCCCAACTGATTCAAGTTCTAATTCAAGCTCTCTTCTCATTGTGTTTATCACTTCGCCGAGTCTCCTTTGCTCCGTGTCGAGGATATTCCTGCTCACTTGAATCAGGCTCTCGAATGCCAAGTCGCCAGTTTAAGCGATGAAGCAGGCTAAGCGTCGCAGGTCACACGCTGCACATTATATCTTGGTAAAACCCACTTTATAATTGGGGGTTACGCGCTTTGGCTTGTAAAGTGCATATATGAGGGTTGAAAGTAGTTTGTTATTGGGCCAAAAGAACTGGATGGGGGGAAGCGGCTGAACACCCCCGACAACTTGCTTACAGCTGAAATGCGACATACCTCATCTGTACAAACGCAATGACTCAAAAGGAGGCCAAGGCACGCCGGAATGCATTCTCATCAAGACATCTTCCCGTCCTTCTCCACCCACACATGCAGTTTCCGTCCGGTCATCACCCCCCAAGGCTCAACTGAACCACTGTTAGGGTCAAGTGCAGCGCTGTGGCTAAGACAAAGGCAGCATCCCTCCCCCTCTCCTTCAGAGCCTGCTTGAGGCGCTGCTTGATGGAGGATGACGGGCGAACCTTCATTCGCTCCATCGACTTTTCCGCCAACTCCAGCAGCTCTTCCATCTGAGCCTTGTCCTCCTGCAGCATTCGTATTTGCTCCCTGTTCCGCGGCTGTGCCTTCAGCTCATCCTGCAGCTCCGCCTCCAGCTGTGCCACCTTGGCTCGGTAGTCTTTGATGTCCTTTTCCAACTTCTGTGCTAGGTCCTCGCCTGCCGAGGTGCCCAAGACGGATTTGTTTTGGTCCATGATCTGTCTCTGGACATCCAGCACAACGTTCTCATTTCCTGCAAGCTGGTAAACCAGGCTAAAGGCAGAGTCAGTAGTTCCATCAAATTGGGCAACGTATGAGCCCTTTTCCTGCATTGGGCCCCAGTATTTGTCGATCAGCTCTTGTTCGCGCCGGAGAGCTTCGCTGCGGTCCTCGTCCCGAAGCTTGTTCCACATGCTTGTGACGAGGACAACGTTCTCAAGTGCATCCTCTCCTACGAGGGACCGGAGCAGATTCAGGTAGGTCAACGACGACCCCGTCATCTTGTTGTCCGTGATCTTGTGGAGATAGAGGACTCCTCGCAGGGGCACACCTAGCGCATGCTGTGTGCCCAGGAACTCGGCGATCTCGGCCAGAATCTCGCCCTGGGGCCTATTTGTATCATCGAAGCCCGGAGTATCCACGACGGTGATGCTTCGTTTCTCTTCGTCGTCGAGCAAGATCTGAACGGCCTGGCATTCCGCCGTCTCTGAAGACTTGGTCAGTTTTGCAAGTTTCTCAGTGAAGCCCCTCTCCAGGAACCCTTTTCGTGTAGACGTACCTGATTCGAGGCCGTGGCCTTCTTTCACACCGTGAGCCCCGAGCTTGTTCAAGAAGTAGCTCTTTCCAGCTCCGGTCACTCCCAGAACCAGAATGATGCCCTCGTTCGAGAAATCCAGCTTTGCCATGTCGTTTGGTGGTTGGTGCTAGAGTTGGGATCAGAAAGTTTGGTTCTGAATGTCAGAGAAAGACCGGGTTGTCCAAGGGCACAAGAGTTGGCTGCAGCCTCAGATGAACGCCCGGTGGAGAGCCTGCCTCTGCCAAGGGGTCACATCTGCAGGCTACCAACCGGTGTGGACGGGTCAAAAGCCCCCAGATGACACACTGCAGCAGGTCAGCTTGGACGCCTTGCCGGCGGCCGCCCCCAAGACTAACATGGTACATAGTACTTCAGAGCACCAAGCCCAGCTAGCCACATGCAATCTCCTGGGTCGGGCTCTTGATTCTCCTCAACACCAGGCATTCTCTTCTGGAGCTTTTTTTTTTCTCTCTTCCTTCAACAGAAACCTACACTTCCTTCCCGCTCAGCCTTTGAGCAGCATGTATACATCATTCGTCAGCCCCTCGACATCACAGCCTTCTCTTGATGCAGGTAACTCTCGAGAGAAGTTTATTGCCATCGGTATCGACTTTGGCACAACGTAAGCCTAATCCTTTCATTCTTTGCTGTTAAACTAACTAAACGGTCTTGCTCAGCTTCTCCGGCGTCTCGTGGGTCTTTTCAGAACAACCCGACAATATTCAACAAATCTCCGAATGGCCTGCAGCGAACCCTAGCGACTCACACGAGGTACAAGTACCGACCATATATGACATTGATTCAGGAAAATGGGGATACCAGGTCACACGGGACTTGGAGCCAGTCAAGTGGTTTAAGCTACTACTGCTCAACGACGAAGACATGACCAGAGAAGAGATTGCCCAATCAAAGCAACTCCAAGAGGCCCGTAATCAATTGTCCAAACATCATCCTCAGCCCACGGCAACAGAGCTTGTCGGCTGGTACCTCAAGGAACTGTGGGATCACACATACGACACGTTGAAAAGCATGATAGCCATTGACGATTTCCCACTTCGCGTCGCCATCACTATTCCTGCCATCTGGCCACACTATGCACAAAACTCCATGAGAGAGGCTGCCAAGCTGGCAGGAATCACTGCCGAGAGGCCCATGGGTGCGCCCACTTTGGACCTCGTTCAAGAGCCTGAGGCTGCGAGCTTGTCGATTATGCAAGAACGGGAGCTTCTGCCCAAGATAAAGGTGATGTGAATCCTCTACGATGAAAATGTTCTTCATGATCTAACAGTCTCATCAGCCAGGTGAGTGTTTTGTCGTCTGCGACGCCGGAGGCGGCACTGTGGTATGGAATCACCAATGACGATTTCGTCTTATGCTCCTCTCTGCTAATCACGCACAGGACGTCATCAGCTACAAGGTAGTCTTGGATAAACCCTTTCGGTTGAAAGAGTGTGTAAAAGGCGATGGTATGACGATTCCTTCTGCTGCTTTTGGCTATTACGGTCCTAATCCCACGACACTAGGGGGGCTGTTTGGTGCAGTCCGGATCGATGAGGCCTTCGAGGCTCATCTTTGGGCAAGAGACAGACTCAAGATCAAATCGCTTGACGCCTCGGAATTCAACACCCTTGTAGTGGAAGACTGGGAGAGGGGGGTGAAGCGGACCTTTACCAACGGGAACACTCCTCCGGAGTTCTCGTTGAGATTGCCAATAAAGGCTTTCAAAACCATGGACAGATTGCGAAGCAGAGACCACTTTTCACTGAAAAGGTAAACACTATTCTCAGGCAAATACCACCCAAATCTAACTTGGGCGGTATAGAACAGACGTCTCTGCCTTTTTTAACAAGTCATTAACTGGCATCCGCACGCTTGTAAGCAATCAGTACAAGCAAATCCAGGAGGAAACCAAGATGCCCCCAAAGGTATCACCCCAAGGCCGTTCAAACATCGAAGGGAATACTAACCCTCATCGTGCAGAATATTTTGCTTGTTGGAGGGCTAGGCAGCTCTCGCTACATCTATGGAGTATTAAACGAGCAATTTAATGGGATTGTCCTCAGGCCACGTAATGGGCAAGTATTTTTCCTCACTGTTCACAACCACCCCCTATTCGTGCAGCGTTATCCGGCGTGTATAACATTGGATCACTGCTAACTTGAATACATTAGCTGGTCTGCTGTCGCCCGAGGTGCCGTCATCCGTCTCCTGCACGACGAACTATCGTCCCAGACGACCCTCAATCCAAACCAGCAGAAAGCGCTTCCTATGCTACCCAAAATCATTGCGCGCAAGTCGAGATACAACTACGGCATTACTCTCGACACTGAAATTGGCAGGCTTGCTGATTACGACAAAACCCTAGACAAGGCTTTCCCCAGCCCAGCGGGGAGCCTAGTGGTAAGACGGATGAAATGGTACTTAAGGAAGGTATGTGCTTCATAACTTTCCTGGGTGACTGCAAGGCCTAACACACTTTCAGGGGGAAGAAGTGGATGAGAAATCACCAGTGGCAGTCCCGTTTTGGCGATACTACCAAGCACCGCTGCCAAAGACGTGCGATATCATGATCTATTTCAGCCCGGCCGAGTCTCCCCCTAAGCGGTTTGATTCAACAGTCCAAGAACTCTGCACCATCAAATGCGCCTTTGACACCGATTTCAGCCAGTGGGTGCCAGTTGGTGACCCAGATAAAGGCTATAGGAGGTGCGATAACCTCCGGTTGATGATGAAATTCAATGGGGAACCCAGTTGGGTTTTCCGAGTTGGATTACAGCGGGCTATCTCAAATGCTCAAGTACAGTACATGTGAGGGCAGGAAAGGGTATGCCGTATATAGATTATCTCGAAAACGCACTTTGGTTATTGTTTTTATTTATTTGTCTAGATAGATATGCTTTAATATTATCTCATCAGGCGTTGGGTTTTAGAATTAAAGTATTTATAGAAACTAAGATTCCACTTTTTAGCACTATGTTTATATTTAAGCTTAAGCAAGCAAGTCAGGCTGATATCTCGATAAAGTCTTTAAGTCATGCTCCCTTCTAGAACCTGTGAACCATTATAGGCCTACAATCACGTGACGGACCCTCATGAGGGTCACCAACCGCCGAGCGGACAAATACTCTTCATCAGCCCTCGGCGTCAACCAATACATCGCCATGTCAGTTCTGTCAGTCTTGCTTTTTATAAAGAAAGGTAAATTTGAGGGATAGATAGTCCTCTAGAGGAGGAATTACACTGATAGTATGCGTTAGGAAGGTCACTCCGTAGGAGCTACTCTAAAAAGCCGCCAGACGATGCCGTTCTACTGGAATTGTTCTCTCGTATCCTCGCGAGCCAGGAGACATCCCCTGGTATGTCCTGCTGATGGCTTCCTCAATTCGCCTTCTATCAGCCGCTGACTCTAGAGAAGAAAGACTCTCCGCAGCTTTGGAACAAGGCATAAACTTTGTTTGGGAAGACGTGTACGACTTCGTCAACCCTTTTGGCGACCGCCGGGGGGATTCGTTCAACAGCGTTTGGACATTCGACCTCGACAAAGACACCCTTTTTCTAAACAAGAAAGATCAACTCTTCTCCGTACCTCTTAGAATTGCTCGTCAACGACCGCTTATACTAGACGATTTTACACAGCTAGACTCCTCCCCGCAACCACTCCTTGAAGAGGAGACTCTTCCAGGGCCCTACTGGGAGCCGGAGTTGGATATTCTTCCACGGCAAAGGTCATTTCTCGGCAGGATTCTCCGTGACTTCGCCCACACATGGCGCCATGTGCTTCGACGACAAATGAATACCACGACGTTTATGAAGCTGTCATATGCCACACTCTGGATTGCAACAATGGATTTCACAATACGAGAGCGTATTGGATTTGAACACATCACTGAAAGTGGCCCTTATGTTCTACTGGCTCACTTGCCAAACTGGGAGACGCCTGAGGCAACACTCGTCAAAGCCGGGTCTTCATGGTTTGCTCTGGCGCAAGACACCCGCCAGGGCCTTGAGATGGTACAGCGTCATGCGGGAAGTCATTCACATCTCAAAGAATCCACCGCCCATGTGGTCACGTATGCCATACTTACTCTTCGACAAGTCACACTTTGCAAGGCCCAGGAGGGTCAGGTAGTGTGGACGAGGTCTAAGACCCTCTTCGGCGACAATCTTGCGTCTGATACTGCTATCAACATGATTCTGTGGGCAACCAACACCACAATGCTGGAGCCACAACCAAGCAAACTCAGTCGTCTGCCTCCGGAGATTCAGGATAAAATTCTGTATCACGCAACAACTAGCTTAGTTGCATCAGCCAAACTAGACTGTGAACTTAGTCTAGAGTCTCCATTTTCTTAGGTTGAAAGAAGCGCAAAGATTAGGGTTCAAGAAACCAGGAGACACCGGTTTGAAAGCTCACCCGTTGAGTCCCAAATCCTTTTCAATGGTCTGATGAGCGGTTTGTCTTATAGCCAGGAGCCCAGGCGTCAGGCAATACTTCCACGAGGCCCATTTCCGCCTGGTTTCCGGCATAGTTTATTAGGCTAGATAAAGTTGGATCTGTGTCGCTTTGTATATCTGGATGAAAGTATACTTCTACTACTCATTTGGCATCGCCATGAACGGCTTTTTGGGGACAGTTTACAGGTTTGTGATTAGCTCATGATTAAAGACATAAGCTAACAAAAAGCTAAGAGCAAAAAAGACAAAAACATACAACAGCAGGTATTCGCTGGTCGTCACCGACCCAACTACTAATCTGCCCCTTACTGGCTTATCTATGGGAGAGCGGACGGGATCCCGAGTTCTCAAGTAGGTATGGTCGTATGTGACTGGCCGGGCAGCTGCAACGCCTCAGAACGACGGGAGTGAGGATTGAGCGGGGGAAGATGCCCCCTGCAACCAAACTCCGCCGTGATGTATCCACAAACTCCGCGCCCGGGATCTCCACACCCTCCGCGGGCCATGCCGGATCGCCCTTCGGTTCCAGCCCTATAAGCCAGGCCGAATACGTATACAGACATGTTTGGGAGAAAAGAGAGCTTGGCCACCTTTCAACATCTTGACGTGAGTTATTCGAGTTGTATCAATCTAGAAGACCGATATTTCCCTCGGCGTTGCACTACTTGATCTCTCCAAGTGGTCACTCGAAAAGAGTGAATGCAAGCACCTCGGCGTGTGAGCCAAGTGTTAATATTAGAGATTCTAGAGTACCTCTTTTACTTGACACGAAAAACGAATTGCTATGGCCAAGTTTCAAAATCCCAAGACACTTTCTTTTGCGCTTCTCCTTACAGAGTGGTAGAGGGCCGCATTGACATCCATGAGTGACTGACGTCGCGCCCAGGCGGCGATGCTGTTCTCGCATGGCCACCAACGGAGATAATCTCACACCCAACCAATGTCCGTAATTCAATGCGACACTCTGTCCCATCCCACATCAGAAGATATGTCGACATCTAAAACGTACGCTAGGTGCCTGAAGCCTTCTTTCAGGAGGCCAGATCTCACGTCTTCTAAAGACCGGCCGAGTGACCTAAAATCCGAACGCAATATCTGAGCACAAGGACATAAATACCACAGGCTTGTCTCGATGGAAATATTCTGCTTTCCAAGACACTCACACAATCACAAACAAGCCAACACCATCAAATCAAAACACTCGACCAAATCTTGACAATGTCCAAGTACACTGCAGCTCACAGCAACCCGCAGGGCCCCGGCGACGCCCGTCCTACCGCCCTTCAGATCATCCAAGATGAAGGCCTCGTGGGCAAGCTCACTGACAAATCTGTCTTCGTTACCGGCGCCAACCAGGGCGTGGGCCTTGAGACAGCCCGTGCCTTCCACGCAACTGGGGCCTCAGTGTTCCTCGGGGTCAGAGACCTTGCCAAAGGTCAGCAGGCCATCGAGGATATCAAGGCCTCTGACCCGGAAAACAAGGCACCTCTTCACTTGATTGAGATTTCTCTCGATTCCTTCGACTCTGTTCGAAAGGGTGCTGAAGCCTTTCTCGCCAAGAGCAAGGAACTCAACATCCTAGTTCTCAACGCCGGCGTCATGTATACCCCTGAGGGCAGAACCGTCGACGGTTTCGAAACGCAGTTTGGCGTCAACCATCTCGGTCACTTCCTTCTATTCCAGTTGCTCAAGTCGACACTTCTGGCTGCCTCCACGCCCTCATTTAACTCACGCGTCGTCTCGGTCTCGTCCATGGGCCACCGAGCTGGCGAAGTCCGGTTCCACGACTTCAACTTTGACGAGCCCAACTCGTACCACCCTTGGATCGCCTACGGCCAGTCCAAGACGGCCAACATTTACATGGTCAACGAGATTGGGAAGCGTTACGGGAACCGCGGCCTGCACGCCCTGTCCTTGCACCCAGGCGGAGTTGTGACCAACCTCCATCGCTACGTCACCGACCCTGAGATCCTCAGCCTCATGGAGAAGAACACCGAACTCAAAAAGCTCATCAAGAGTCCCGCTCAGGGTGCTGCAACCTCGGTCTATGCAGCTCTGAGCAAGGACTGGGAGGGAAAGGGAGGAAAGTATCTCAATGACTGCCAGGAAGCAGGTCCGGCGCGCCCTGACTCTGATACTATGTCGGCGGACAATGGTTATGCTCCTTGGGCTTATGATGAGGAAAAGGCAGCTAAGCTGTGGGTCGAGTCTTGCAAGATGGTCGGTCTTGAGGAGGATGCTTGATCGCCAGATTCCCACAGCGAGTAGGGCATGATTGTGCCGCGATAAGATGTGCCTAGAATCTCGATTTTAGGTAGTTTGAACTCTCCTTCTCAATTTGTCCGGCCTCTAGCAGGACGGGCTGTTTATAAGACACATTCTCTATTCACATTTGTTCGCCCCGCAATTCATGTTCCAACAGTGCAGTGCTTCTTTCATGCAGCATTAATCAGACGCGTCATCGGGAAGCTCCTCAAAACGACCCGAGTCCTTGTATTGAGTGACAGGGTTTTCGACGGAAATCAAGCCATTGGCCCTCAGCCTAAAGCAAGTCAGTAAGATAACCCAGCATGTCGTGGTAGGCTGGACTAACCTCTCGAATAAAACAAAAAGTCTCTCGGCTTCTCTCTCTTTCTCTTCTTCTGTCATCTCGGGCAAATCGGATACAGCCTCTGCGCTGCGCTGTTGACCTGTGATGGGATTGATATCAGGGGCAGCGCTGCTTGCCTGTGCTTGTGCGAGGCCCTCAGGCGAAAACTGGATGCCCTTGGAAGAAAGGAGGCCTGCAGCGTGTCCAAAGCCGACATGGTGCACGAACTTGTTGGGGTCCTTGTCAGAAATCTCAAAGAAGAGGTTGACAATCATCTCTCGCAGTTCAGGTTCCACGGTAGTGGAAGTAAGCTTGAGCAACCTGTGTGGCAGGGACTCGCCCTTGCCCAAGGCCTCGGTTCGATCTTCATCAGATGGCAGAATGTGTTCAGCGAGTCGTCTCCGAGCATCAGATGGTTTAGACTGTGCCAGACGATGCAGGACCACCAAAAGAGGCAATAGCTCTTTGTCCGCAGTCTTTGAAGAGCCACCGGCTTTGGGGATTGCTTCCTGGAGGAGATTCACCAACTTGTCGACTGCAGACACAGGGAATTCATCCCTTTGGTCTATCGGTATAGATACCAGGCAAGAAATCAAGACTGAGGCCGGGAGGTCAGCGTGCGAAACGGTCGCAGGGACATTGCTCAAAAGGTCCAGGATTGGTTCGAGTGAAGGCAGGAATCGGTGTGCCTGTGTCTCGGCTCGCACAGCCAAGGTAGATAGCAGCCTCAAACTTGCCAGGGCTGGGTTTGCTGGATCGTTTGGTAGAGGCTCTGAGGATTCTGCATGGCGCGCTATGTTCTTGAAACTATGAGCTTTTGCTGCATCACCTATTGTTTCAAATCATACCTTGTTGACGATCTCAGCAAGACCCTCATCTTCGAAGCTTGAAGTAAGATCAAAAGTGGGTTGAGATGCGCAGAAGAGAAACAAGTTGGCAGTCGCAAGCTCTTCATTAGGTTCGCCATTCTGTACAATGCGTCAGAGTCAACCCTGGAATCAAAGCACAGGAACAATACCTTCATTGAAGACAAAACCTTGCTCGGGTACCCTTCATTGATAAAGACCTGCCTTGTCGACACAGAACGAACTAGAATATTGTTCAAACATCGCAAGGCGACGACTTTCTGAGCTGGATCACGGTCCCCAAAGGCATAGAGACCAAGGATGCGTAATCCATTCTTCGCATACAGAGGAGCGAGAGCAGTGTCGCGAGAAGTCCTAGTGTGAGCCAGAACCTTTTCAAGGAGTGCATGAGACTCTATTGGCCAGCATCGGTTAGTAGCGGGGAACTTTGTGGCCAAGAAAGGCAAACAGTGTAGAGTTGGGAGGGAACTTGCTGGTGCTCTGTTCTGTCACCGCCTCTGTCTCGAGGGCTTCGAGGAGCTGTTCAATCTCGCGACCTAGGTTCGTGAAAGGCGCCGGTTAGAAGCCATGGCCCAAAATACTTTGTAGCCACTCACTGGTCATTGGAAATAGCTATGGCGGCCGATATCGAAATACGGCAAACAGGGGTATTCTGATGGGAGAGGAGTTGGGACGAGGTCGTCCGTTACTGGTCACATTTGGACAAGCTTGGCTTAGTCATGCTCGAAGACATTCACGTGACACCCCAAGTGAAGCCCCCCAGATGAAGACCTCTTTAGAACCAGCTAGGACAGATAGAAGAGTGAAAGAAATACGAAATGGTCAAGTTTGCGTTTAATGAGATGTTCCTGAATGGGACCTGGTTAGTCAACCTACAGGCCAAATCGCCCAGAAGTTGGTTAAGCTCAATACTGAATGATCCATCGTTCTCTCGCGCAATATGAAAATTCAGGAATGCACAACTAGAGTGTTCATCCATACGTTCCGCAACGCTGAAACATTCACCCAACGCTCATTGGCTTTATGAACATCACCAAGCCTTCAGTCTTTTGACACTATCCAGTTACAACGATTTAGCCAAGGGACCAAGATCAACTGAGCTGTCATAAGTTACATCACGAGGCCAGTGTGTTCAAAAGCGCATTTGAAGCCTTAGCCCTCCTAAAGATAACCCACATTGGGATGCTAATGAAAAATGAGGGACAGTCTTCGCTAGAAGTCTGTTGACACTCGACAAGCCCAACTTGCCTTTGTGGACAATTGCTTTCCCCCTCCACCATTGTCTTTTTACTCCGCTTCCGCCTTATTGTAGAAAATTGGTATGCAAGGAGACGGTCAGAGGAGTCAACGTGCTCCAACTCATATTCAGCGGCACACTGCTCTTCTTGGTAGCCAGTTTTTACCTGATCAGGAACCAAGTCGATCTCGTCAAACTCTTCTCCTTCTTCTTCCAGTTTTGTAGATTCAGCGATTGGGGCTGGAGGCGGAGGTTCTCGAATCGTCTTGAGGCCTGTGATGAGACGCAAGGAGCAATCGTCATTGTTCTCCCTCCAAACTCTGACCGGCTCCAGATTCATGCTATTATCGAGGTATCCTTTTGGAAGACTGAGAACTTGGGTCTCAAGTATTTTCAACTCGCTTTTAGGTACGCCATCGATGTTTTGGACTTCCAGGCCCCTGATTCTGGCGGAATGAAGGAGCTTGGCCTCTTTGGGATTCCTGAGCTTCGGGTAAAAGTTCTCTTGGATGGTTATGCGAATGTTGTCTGTTGGTATGGGCACTGGGGCCTCTGCATTGAGAACCGTAAAATCGACTACCGGATCTTTTAAATTGGTGACGATATCACCAAGTCGTAGCGGCGACTTTGGGCTGCGATATTGATTTGCGGTATGCCGCCCTTTCTCAGCCGTGTCTAGGGTATTGGAGGACATTCTCTTGGGGCGGGTCAACTATTTGGGGTCTTTGGAACCGCCTTGATGACTAGCTCCGAGATAAAAAGTAACGATAGCTAGTTGGTCTTTTTCGGGGTGACTTGACGAGAAACAAAAACCTAGTGAGGGGATCTTGATGTCTATGCCTTAGGCATTGTCAGACCAAAAATGTGGCTTGAAACTGGCCGGCTTATGGAACATCTCACAGCACAACACCAGTGACCGACCACGCACACCAACTCTACAGAAGCGTAGGCACCCAGACGAAACGCATGCGACAGGCCAAAAAGAGAACAAAAAAACATACAACACCGGGGATTCGCTGGTCGTCACCGACCCAACTACTAATCCGGCGCTTCGCAGCTTGACTCTGGGGGAGCGGACGGGACCCCGTATTCTCTACGAGCTATGGTCGTATGTGCTGGAGAATGCAGTCTGGCAGACTCTTGATCCTTTGGGCGGTGACTGTGATCAGTGATCGATACGTAACCAGAGACACTGTAGTTAGGCAACCGTAGAAGCAACCATCCTTTTCGTTGAAATTGACGTGGCCCACTACGTAAGAGGCAGATAGGGCGGTGGGAGGCAAACATCTGGACACCATCTCCTGCGGGAAAGCCAGTTGCCCGGTTCCTGGCCCTGGCCTGGTGACGCGGGCCCTCGTGCCAAGATCCGAGATCTGCACCGCCACAGATGGGAGATTACTGCGCCACAGTTTGGGTACTTGACAGTTAAGAACAAAGAAGAGAGAAAAAGAACTGTATGGATAGGGAATTCTACAGAAAGGCATTCTTGGTGGCAAATGAAGGGTCTTTCAGGTGTGTTTCGTTTCTATGTGATGCCTGTCGGGCTAATCATTTCGCTTGTGATAGATCCCCGCCATGACAACCCAGCTGAAATAGGGTGTGGCGCAGCAATCATGACGCCGTAGTTGCCTCTCGGGCGCCGAGACGAGACGCTTGGCGGCCGCGCAAACCATGGCACGGCAGAAAATCAGCGACACGGAGGCAACCTACCCGAGAAAGAGCGAATCATGGCGCACGCGTAATCTTGTATAAAGACACATGACAAGGCCGCGCATGCATTGCATTTCAGCTGAGACTGTTTCCCCTCTATTTAAACGAACAGCAACTATCTGATTGCTGAATCATCTACATCTTTCTCATCCCGCGAGAGAATGGGCTCTCTGTTCGTCATTCCGCCAGACAAAAACCCCCAGCGAGCTGCTGACATTCTCCCTACTGCTAGGCACCAAATGCGCCCTTCGATCGAGTCTTCCCTGGGTGACCAGGGCCTTGCTACTGAGCAACGCAGTCTACTGGACCTCATTGACAAGCTTCAATTTGCCCAGCTCGACGATGTCAAGCTTCCGCAGATCGTCGTTGTCGGCGATCAATCCGCCGGCAAGAGTTCCGTCCTCGAAGCCTTGACCGGCACACCCTTCCCTCGAGATGCCGGCGCCTGCACGAGATTTGCGACCGAGATTCGCATGCGAAGAGCAAAGGAAACCAGACTCAAGGTATCCATCATTCCCGACAAGACACGACCCTACAATGAGCAAGCCCGCTTGATGCAGTATGGAGGTGATGTCAACGGCGACACTCCCTTTGATGCTATGATGCGAGATGCGACCGACCTCATCGCTCCCCGAAGCATTCCCGGCCGATTCGCCGCCCGAGATATTCTGGTTGTAGAGAAGAGTGGCCCCGACATGCCGCTTTTGACTCTCGTCGATCTTCCTGGTTTGGTTCGAGTCGCCAACCGTGACCAGTCCGAGGCCGACATTCAAACCATCGAGGCACTCTCCGATCGATACATGAAGAGCACCCGGACCATCATTCTCGCCGTCATCGGCGGAAACAACGATTATGTTCAAGCTCCCATCCTCAAGAAGGCCCGTTACTTTGATCCTACCGGATCACGTACCATTGGCGTTCTTACAAAGCCCGACATGACAGAGCGCATCGGCCTCGAAGAGAAGTTTATTGAGCTTGTGATGAACAAGGACAAGGAGAACAACTTCAAGTTAGGTTGGTATGTCCTACTCAACCCTGGACCTGGCGAGCGATGGCAAACTCCTGAGGAGCGGTCACACCGAGAGGCCGAATTCTTCACCCGAGGCAAATGGGCAGCTCTTCCACCAGAGATGTGGGGTATCGGTGCCCTTCGTTCCAAGCTGAGCACCCAGCTTCAGCGACACATTGGCAAGCATGTTAAGACTCTCCGCCGGCAGATCCAACAGGCCTTGGACGGCTGCGAAGCTCAGCTCAAGGCTATGGGTGTTGGCAAAGACACTCCTGAGGAGATGCGACTCCAGATGGGTGAACTCTTTACTGCATCCAACAACCTTGTTACCCCTGCCGTGAATGGTAACTACAAGAACCCCTTTGGTGAACGATTCTTTGCCAGACAGTCTAGCCCCAAGGGAACACCATCACAGAAGCTTCGTGCCCGCACTCGCGAGGAAAGCGAGCGCTTCGCCCGGCGATTCCGACAACATGGTCGCAAGGTTGCGTTCCAGAAGAACCAGCCTGCTACTGCTGCTGACGGCTCCGGCCTTCCTGCGGCTGGTACAGTTGGGGATCGCTCCAAGAAGGACTTTGCCGAGCATGAAGTTGAGCCCCTCCTTCGACAGATCCGGGGTAACGAACTTCCTCTCGACTCCAACCCTCGAGCCCCTTATATCCTCTTCCAGGACTACTCCAGGAACTGGCCTGTTCTGGCGCAAGAATACAAGGACAATGTCAGCGTCATCTGCAACGAGTTTCTTGCGGATGTCATTGATTATGCCTGGCCTCTTCGCATGCGCGATCCCCTTCGTATGCATTTCCTTGAGATCAAGATGAAGGAGCTCATCGAGAGCGCCGACAAGGAACTGGGCCGTCTCACCGACGACATGGAGCTGGAGGTGCAGCCCTTCGACCCCGAGTACGAAGAGCGCCTGAGGAAGTGGCGCGCCGAGGCCACAGAGAATGGAGGAACATACACTGAGGCCGAGGAAGTTTTGGAGAAGATGCTCATCTACTACGATCTGACTGCACGCATCTTTACCCGCAACGTCATTACCCAGGTTGTTGAGAGACACCTGCTCCTCGGAATGCTCCGCCTGTTCAACCCTATCGAAATCATGCGGATGGGCGATGCTACTATCGAGGCCATCGCAGCTGAGAACAAGGAGACACGAGATCGTCGCAAGGCTCTTCAAGCGCAGAAGAAGGCCATTGAGGAGGCTAGAAGCATCTGCGCCAGCCTTGCTATGCGAAGCGAGCTGCGTGCATACGAAGACGAACCAGAGGAAGAGGTTGCCACAGACGATGAAGAAGAGACTCCAAGAGAGACGACACGTCGCCAGGTCGGTGCCCCTCAGAATGGTGCACCCCAGAACGGTGTGCCTCAGAGTGGACTCCTTCCAGCGCAACCCACACCACCACCTCCTCGGTCCCACGACTCTGTTAGACGCTCGAACCGTGAGAGTCGAGACGAGCGTGCCAATCGTGAGGAGCAACGAGCCAGTCGTACTCCTACGGCCCAAGATGCCTACCAGAACAACCCTTACCGACAGGGTGACTGGGAACCAGTGTACCAATCACAGCCTCAGGACGCTCCCCCGCCGCCTCCTCGTCCTTCAAAGGTAGGCCTGGGAGACACCGAGGCCTACTATGACACGGCTCGGAGAACTGATTCCTACGGGGATAGTCCTGGTCGGAATGAAGGCCGGAGAGAAGGCGCAAGACATAGACTTGTGAATGCCATGAGAATGGGCGGAAACTAAGATGATGATACTGTTTGACTAGAGGTAAATTGGCTTTGGGAGGTAACTGTTGGCGTTTGAGAAACGAACTTTTGAGATATCCTTATCTGATGAAGAGAGCTGGGACTAGGGCAGCAAGAATGCGCTCATTGTAAATAGAACTTGAATAAGAGTTTACCCTTTTAACTTGTTTATCACTTTCAACTCGCCACTGTGTCCTCTGTGAACGACTGGAATGAACCTTGTCTTGGTGACAGGGTTGAATGAAGGATTCATGACGACGAGATGGACAAGAGCCCAAATCACTCAAACAAACAAACAAAAGAAAAGACAAAGAAATTGCCTTGGAACTCTCCCCTCTCAATGCTTACTTGTGGAGTTTGATTCCTCCACTCACCGCGTGTCTCGTGTTTTACATCCTCACATGGACTGCAAGCCAAACCTGTCGTTTTCCCCATGATTTACGTCACTTACGTCATAAGTTATTCGGGTTACACGAGCAAAATCCACAAGCAACAAAACAAGACGACAATCTTCCTTCCCTCTTTCTCACTCTTTTTCTTGACAAGAATATCTCTTATACATCGTTAGACGAAAAATGGTTGGCAAGAGACTCTGGAATGGAGACGCCAAGTACGACCGAGAGGCTCGGCACCGCGGCGGCCAAGGCGACCATCCTCGGGACCTGGAAACAGGTCGATACTACTCATTCGACAACGGTCCCAAGTCTCGACCCAAGCCCAGAATCATGAAATTTCAAGATGCAGCACGCACAGCCCTCGAAGACGCACGACGCGGCGAGATCAAACGAGCTCTTCTTCATGGTATCGACAGATCAGGCCTCGAGCAATACCGCAAGACAGACGAGGAGTTGAAGAGCATCAAGAATAAAAAGCTGAGAGCTTTTTATGAGGCGCAGAATGAGAGGTTGAATGATTGGCTCGAGGTCGACGCTGTTGTCATGGCTATTGCTGATGATGTCCTCGAGTCGATGAATCCTGATCCTGATGGTGATGGTGATCAGGAACGTTGTGGGGGGATTCAACGTGTAGAGGGGAATATTGGGGAGTTGCTTCCTGATGAGGAGAAGGAGAAGAGGAGAAAGGCGAGCAGAAAGGCGAATTTGGCTATTAACATTAATGTTATAGCTAATATCTTGCTTCTGGCTGCCAAGGGTTTCGCTGTTTTCACCACTGGGTCACTTTCTTTGGTGGCATCTCTTGTGGATTCTGCTTTGGATCTTCTCTGCACTCTCATCGTTTGGTCGACAAGTCGTCTCGTACTTTGGAGACTCGAAGCAATGCGTCGTCGATTCCCAGTTGGAAAACGTCGTCTCGAACCATTAGGCATCCTGGTCTTTTCCATCATCATGGTTATTTCTTTCCTTCAGATCCTCCAAGAGTCAGTCTCGAGACTACTCCCACCTCACGCAGAAGCCGAGATCCTCAGTTGGGCAGCCATCGCCTCCCTCTTGGCAACCATCATCCTCAAAGGAGCCATTGGCCTAGGCTGTCGACCCATCAAGACGAGTCAAGTCCAAGCTCTCGTTCAAGACTGCAAAACAGACGTCATCTTCAACACGCTCTCCCTCTTGTTCCCCTTTATCGGCTACCGCGCCAATATCTGGTGGCTAGACCCCGTCGGAGCAGGTCTCCTCTCCCTCTTCATAATCTACGACTGGGGCCACACCTGCTTCAACAACGTAGTCCGTCTCTCAGGCGAAGCAGCAGACGACCACACCCTCAAGAAACTCATCTACCTGGCATATCGATTCGCTCCTGTCGTTGCAGGTTTCAAGAACGTGACGGCGTATCACGCTGGAGACGGCGTATGGGTCGAGTTTGACGTGCTGCTGGATGAAAAGACGCCGTTGAATAGATCACATGATATTGCAGAGACGCTGCAGTATTGCGCTGAGGGGTTGGGTGAGGTTGATAGGGCGTTTGTTACGACTGATTATGCTGCTTCGGGACCTTTGGGACATGCTTTGGATGCTGAGTGGAATCATTGAGTTGGGTAGAGAGTAGAGAAGATGAAGACTTCTAGAGAAGAGTAGATTGGGGCATTTGTGTAAGATATATGTAGAAAAGTAAATTGCCTGTCAATTGACATCATGATATAGGTACTCATGGCTTGTGGTCAAGTCGGGATAGCTTCATTAGTCCTGCAACTCACGCGACAGCCACACAGACTAAGCCCCCAATCCGACAGCCACACACCCACTCTCACAAGACATCGGAGCATTGACGGAGCTTCCTCAGGGTCTTCGGCATATCTTTGGGTAATGGACCCTGAGTTCCAATGGCACCGAGGACCTTGATGTCCCCATGATGTAATGCCCATCAAGGTAGGTCACGGTGGTGATTCAGCAGGAACGACTCAATTGCTCAATCAGATAAGCCATTATGAGGCATAGGAGGCCAACAGGGTCCTCACTCAATGAACATGAGGGGAGGCAACAACACAGAGGGGGTAGATAACCTAGCTTCCTCCTCCAACTGCAGGTGTCTCCTCACCCTCCCTCATCGACAATGGAGACCAAACCCAACACAATGGAAGACCAGATCCAAGTCGAAGAAGACATCTACGACGTCCTAATCGTAGGCGCCGGTCCCTGCGGCCTAGCCATAGCAGCCCGTCTCCGCGAACACACGCCTGCCGCACTCTTCACCGACGAAGAACACCGTCGATTCCACTGGATAAGCAAATACGGCAACAAAGTAACCCTCAAGAACTCTCGCAGCGGAAAAGTGACAAACGGCCGTCGCGAACCAGAGACTCAGCCCGAGTACCGCATGCTCGTGCTCGACGCTGATGACGGTAACTGGATGGGAAGGTGGAAGAGGCTGTTCAAGATGTATGATATCTCGCATCTGAGGAGTCCTATGCTTTGGCATGTTGATCCGCAGGATCGTGATGCTTTGCTTTCGCATGCGTATATGAATGGTCGTAAGGATGAGCTTATTGAGATTCGACATTGCGTTGGGAAGGAGGTTAGCAAACATGCTAAGAAGAAGATGATGGGGCAGAAGCTTTGTGGGAGAAGGTAAGTATCTTGAACTTGTCGGGGATGACGGTGACTAACTCGTCTACAGACAAGAAGCCCGTGTCGACATCAACCTCCGTGAGCAAAACGACTACTACAACCCCTCGGCGTCACTCTTCGAAGACCACTGCCAGCACGTCGCCACTCGGTACAGATTGGGCCCGGATCTCATCCGTCATGAAACTCTTGAGCACCTTGACTACGGTGAGGTCAAGGGCATCTCGATCAACGGCGAGGACCTCTTCACCGTCACATCCAACAAGGTCCGGCGTTACGCCCGTGCCGTTGTCCTGGCCGTCGGTCCAGCAAACGTGGCCAAGATCCCTCGAATCCCTGGCATGCCCGAGACGGATAAGCTCCCTCAGGCATGCCACAGCATGTACATCCCCGAGTTCCCAGCCCCCGTCGTCATGAACCGTATGGCGGCGCGGAAGCAGACAAACATTATGGTTGTCGGCGGCGGTCTCACATCGGCTCAGCTCTCAGACCTTGCTATCCGAAAAGGCGTCACCAAGGTGTGGCACGTCATGCGAGGACCTATCCGTGTCAAGCACTTTGACGTTTCCCTCGACTGGATGGGAAAGTACAAGAACGCCAAGCAGGCTCAGTTTTGGTTTGCCGACTCGGATGATGAAAGGTTGCAGATCATGAAGGACGCCAGAGGGGGAGGCAGTATCCCCGCTCGGTTCCTGAAGCGCCTCGACAAGCATGTCGCCACAAAGAAGCTTGAGATTTTCCAAGAGACAAACCTCGTAGAAGCCAAATTCGAAGGAGTCGACGGAGACGGTACCTGGATCATCCAGACCAACCCACCCATTAAGGACATGCCCCCAATGGACTACCTATACTTTGCAACCGGCATCCAAACAGACTTCACCACACTCCCCTACCTTGAGACGATACTCGAGAAGCATCCCATCGAAGGACGAGGCGGATTCCCTTGTATCAACAACGACCTCATGTGGAACGACGACGTGCCTCTGTTCATGATGGGACGTTTGGCTGCTTTGAGGATTGGACCTGCGGCTCCGAACTTGGGAGGTGCGCAGAGTGGAGCTGAGAGAGTTGCTTGGGCTATTGAGGATCGTATTCCTCGTCCTGGAGAGGAGGATTTGGCTGGTGGTGATGATGAGAATGAGAAAGATCACAGAAAGGGTTATCTTTCTGGACATGGAAACATGTATAGCTCGCTTGCGTGCGAGTAGATTTTGTGACCACAAGCAAGACAACCAAGTAATTCATTCTCACCCCCTTTAATATGTGAAACGTTCATCTCACTGACCGGGGTTCCCATGTTAAATATCTCCTCCACTTCTCCGACATCCTATCACGGCAATTCGTCCGCTCGCATTTGCCCCGCAGGTCCACCAAGCCCCGGTCGTATCGGAGACGAACGACTAAGCGGCACAGCCAGAAAACACCAAGTCCCTGTCTACGTGTCTCATTTCCAGCCATCTCACTCCGCCTCAAGACACAACCAACAACTCTTTCCTTTTCGCAACCAAGCCAAGATTTGGGCAATTATTGTTATTGTAAGCCACATCTATCAGATTATTCGAGATGGGGCCACGTACGGGCTTTCAGAAAGTCAAGACAGGTTGCCTAACATGCAAGTCCGTCACACACCCAACCACACACCACATTAATCGCTGTCCCGTCCTCGACTAACACGACAACAACCAACTGCAGAACCAGAAAGGTCAAATGCGACGAGACCTGGCCCCGGTGCAAGAGATGCACCTCCACAGGCCGTACATGCGACGGATACCGTGCAGCCCCCGCGGGTTCTCTCTCGTGGGACGTGCTGCTCCGTCCCCAACCACGTCTCCTCCCCTCCACAGACGGCCGCGAAGCCCGCAGCCTATCCTTCTTCCACCGAGCCGTGGCCCCCGTCATCTCGGGTCCATTTGACGGTTCCTTCTGGACCCATTTCGTCACCCAGGTGGCTCATGCTGAGCCTGCTGCTCGTCACGCCGTCATATCCATCAGCTCACTGTTCGAGAACTTTGACCCCATTGTTTCCCGGGTGGCAACGTCGGATGGGTTTGCCATATTCCACTATAATCAGGCCATCAAGAAGCTTGTCGAAGATCCTTCCCCGGATATAAATCTCGTCATGATTGTCTGCATCCTCTTCATCTGCATCGAGTTTCTACGGGGTGATCGACACACGGCTGTCAACCATGCCCACCATGGCGTGCAGCTTCTCAACCAATCTGGAAAGAATTCCAAACTCACGGCTGTATTTTCTCAATTGAGCATCTTTCCCTTGTTCTTTGTTCAGTCGGGTATCGATTTTCCACACATCGCCACACCCCCAGAACACAACAATGCCGCCAACCCCGTGTTTCACAGCTTAATAGAAGCCCAGCACTCCCTTGACCTTCTCGGCATTCGCACTCTTCGACTCATTCGCGAGGTAAACCCATACAGATTCGATTTCATCCCAGGAAGACCCCCACAGGAAATCCTCGACGAACAATTCTTCCTTGGTCGTGACATGGCAGCATGGGGAGATGCACTCAAAACATTCCAATCATCACGTGCCGTCGACAGTCGTACAGACGCCACATCCCTGGGTCTCAAAATACGACAGATGATTGGTAAGATCTGGGTTGCCGAGTGTCTCGAAAAGGGAGAAATGGGGTATGACGCGCGCAAGTCTGAATTTGAAGAGGTGGTGAGGTGTGCGCGACTTGCAGCCCAACAGAACGATTCACTTGAAAGGGATGGACTCCCTCGACCCAAGTTCATGTTTGATCTAGGGTTCAACCCGATGCTGCACTTTCTCATCATCAAGTGTCGCTACTTTAATCTTCGAGTCGAAGCTCTGGCTCTGCTAAAGAAGCTGTCATACGCGCGAGAGTCGCTCTGGGACGCATCTCTAGTGTACGACATATCAAAGCGCATCATAGAAATCGAGCACAAAGTCAAACTCCCAACAGACAAGGTGATTGGCGATGAGGAGCTGCCGACGGATTTGGAGAGGGTGAGGGGATACTTCCCAGACCAAGACAGTCCTGGGTCCCCGCTGTGGGATGATAAGGTGACGTTGGCAAGAAGGTCGGTTGATATGGTGGTTGCAAAGCCTGGTGGTGGTATTACAATAAGGAGGGAGTTTCTAGAAGATGACACTTCTCATAGCATGTCTTTGAACTAAGCCCTGATCGGATTCTAGTTGTACGATGGAATAATTGATCATCTCTCTTGGACTGAACACCCCTGAAATACACGAGACTGAATTGGCTGTGCCCTCACC
>JABCKD010001041.1:0-26197 GCA_013186415.1 Fusarium sp. NRRL 66088 | reverse complement strand
CTATATTACTAAAGGTATAATACCTTTAATAGTTTTTTTTTAATATTTTTTAATCTTTAAAATTATATATTATTAAATAATCCAATAATTATCTCCCTCTCTAATTGCCTCAGGGGCATCACAACCACACCTAGATAAGGTTCCGAGGCTTCGCCGAGGTTTCAGCGACCCTTTGCCGAATCTGACTAATCTTATGTACATGTCCTTATTCAACACATGCTAGCTAAGTAGTCCCCCTTGAGAGGTTAAAAACGCAGTGAAAGCGGCCTCAGATCTGGGGTTAAAATCTTGACTTGTGATTGGCTAATCACCCGGATGGAGCTCTGCCGTATCGACTCAGCAAATCGATCAAGGCCGGTGGGACCACATAACTATCCTTGCAAAGCCTCAATCGTGATTTGTTGGTTGCCTCTTTGGCTCGCCAACGTAGCCTTTCAGTCTGTTAGTGCGGCCACTGCCGGTTTGGATCAATCTGATCAGTCGATACGGTAGAACTCGATCACATGCGTTGTGTTTGAGAGAGTCTCAGAAAGAAGCCAGGCTGAACGAGCTCCTCATGGTTCGCCTCCTAACACTAATCCCGAGAAACGACATCTCAGTAGTGCATTCTCAGGATAATGTTTTATCATAGCTTGTTGGTAGAGCTGCGCAACGATGTGCGCTAAAAAGCTAGGCTAGGAATTTATACTGACGCGCCTCAAGCTCCTCAGCAGAGTTAGAGGTAGGCAGAGTTGAAGCCGTGGCCGCGAGAAGTGTGGTGAGAGCGAAGAACTTCATGGTGAGGATGGTAAAGAGCGAAGGAGAAGTGGTGAAGAACAGAAGTGATTGTTAGTGAAGTGAAGATATTTATGGTTATCTGGATTCATTCTCAGCGGGCTAGTAATGATATTTAAGCTTGAACAGATGAACTATCGTCGTCCAAGCTCTGATATCGAGCCTCGGCTCGCCGTCTATTTCCTCGGTTTGTATCGTAGAGAGAGGGGGCACTGTTCATCAAAGGGTGTCTACACTCTTGATACTAAACCAACCATGCACTCGCAGCTATGAGTCGTGCGTGATAGTTTCAGGCAACCTGCTCGCATTAGGAACTCAGTTCCGTGTGCCCCTCTCCGCAAGCTCTTCCGTTTCTAGTCGCAACCCACGTCGATCGCCAAACCGGTAGGATGGAACGTTCCCCGCAAGCCCAATCAGAGAATTCCATTTCAAGCTGTCACTTTGACAAGTGTGGTTTGGGTTTTAGAGATGAAACCCTAGAAAAACGGCCTTGCCTATTCTGTAACACCTTGCGAAGAGTGTCTGAACGCGCATAGACAGTAGCTCCATGGTGGTGGAGAGGAATCAGGAGCTTTTACCAATGACTTTTTACGGTGATTGGAGGATTTCGTGCTCAACGGAAACGCCCCAGTATGCCAAGCCTGGACACGTTCATCCGCAAATCAACGGATGAGAAATTTACCGACCTCCCTGCTGCTCATCATGGATGGTCAACTCAACCTATATGAAGTCGGAACATGACTTTCATCAGGAGATGGGTTGCGTTAGTCGGATCTACCGAAATAGGGATTTCATTCGAGCAGTGCTTTTGGTGGGCAGGGTGGTGTTTGACATGGTGCTGCTGACTTGATACTCGGTGAACTACGCAGCTTGGTGGAGGGCTGTGAATCGAGACGAGCTGGGCATGCTGGATACGTCCCAGGAGAGAGAGTCAGGGAGATGTTCCAGTTGTAGTAGCTGCTCAAGCTGGAGAATGGCCTTGGCATAGTGATGTTCCAGATACTGAACGTTGTCGCAACAATAAAGAGCAAATAAATAGAGTTTCAACTGTGAGTGTCACAGTGAAATGTTATGTTGCCATGGAGATGGCACTTGTACTGCATCGCGATTTTGACTTTGTTGAGGAGCAGCCGAGGCCTGTGACTGACAAGAACTTTGAACCCCCTATACCATTATATAACGCCCATTCACTCCCCAGTCTCGCCCTCACTTTCCTCGACACCACACACACTTTCAAGTCAAGCATCAATGAACCTACGAGCGTATCTTCTTTTATTACGAGACACATTCGAGCAATCTAGAAAGTAGTTTCTTCATCACTGCATCATGGATCCCTTTTTCAAGTTCCCCCCGGAGATCCGGGTTGAGATCATCGTCAAGATCGAGTCACAGACGAGCATCATAGATCTGATTCGCGCCTCGCCAGTCATGTGCTCACAGTATACCACCTGCAAGGGAAACATCACACGCAAAATATTGACAAACATCATCTCGGGCCCCTTACATGGAGACCTTTTGCAGGATGCTCTGGGAATTCTACATTTCCCTTCCAGTGGCAAGCATTTGATACGTGACCATGTTGCGCAGTGGACAGCCAAGGCATTCTCGGATCCCCTCGGGCAATCCTCCTACGACGACGATACCATCTCAAAGCTCCATTGCATCTTCTCGCGAATCATCATTTTCATCGAGGACTACATTTCAAAGGCCACAGACCCATACCCACCTCGAGCGTACCTTGCGCTGCCACCCATTGTGTCGGGTGGCGACAGGTTATTCAAGGGCAAGGCTGTGGGTATCAAGCCCGTCTCTTTTAGTTCTCTGACGGCCCCTGAAAAGCGTCGCTTCCTCGGAGCCTTTCTAAAGCATGAGATGATGTGCAAGGTGTATAACCCACAGATCTGGAGCACATTGAAGGACACTCACTGCGCCACTTTGCTTGCAGAAGAAGACGAAAAGCTACTTCGGACAGAGCTCAAGGAGCTGTACTGTGTTCATGAGTACATGAAAGCTGCTTACGGAGCGATATTCGCACATTGTCAAGATTCTTGGCTCCCAGATCGACCCGTCGTCTCTCCCTCAGAGGTATCTGGTCCTCAGGGATTATTGGCTCCTACCAAAAAAGGACTACTCTATCCTGATACGGTGTATTTCAATCCGGCTGCTTACTTCGAAGCTATCAATGACACACGACTTGATCGACTGCCAAATTTTCTTCCCTGCTTTGGACTGGACCTTCTCACAAAGATACTCATATCATTCAAGGCAGGTGATGGATCTGGCCAATATGGCCAGTACCTCAAGGCATGGTTGTTTTCTTTCAGGACAGAAATTCGCTTCTCCTCTAAGCCTTGCTCCTGGAACATGGGCGAACATTTCTTCTCACGACACGAGGAGTCAGTTTCTCATGACCCTGGCATATTCTTTCGGGGGTTACATCAAGAATCGTGTCTAAAACGCACCGCAACTCTTCAGCAGTATGATGAGACCGCCTGGTTCTTCAGGTGTGATAAACATCCGTGGGTACGCCAGCAACTTCAGCACCAGCTTCAGCTCCAGATATACCGCCAACGAGCTTGGGGTCTTTTCGACGATACCAGATTATATCCTGATATGGCGAAGCACCTCCCGACCATGGATGATCTGGACGAAGGCGAAGTAATGACTCCATCCTATGAACGCCCCCGACGAAGATCACAAAAATGGCAGGACTGGTATTCGGGGCGAAGTTTGGAGAGTCCACTGGAGCAGGAAGAAGTAGAATGGGGTAGGGAAATAGAGCTGGTGCCCTATAACGCTGATTCTCTTGGACGTTTCTTTGAGAAGCAAACCCATGGCGAGATCGCTACATTTTGGCGACGGGAGGGGGATAAGGACTAAGTCATTACTTACATTGCTTGTATTATCGATGACCATTGGGAATCTTCCAGTATCGAGGTCGCTTAGTATGTGGTGTGGCTGGAGCGCGTCGACGCGTAGAGTGGTCAACGCGTAGAGTGATCGATGTGTACGGAGTACCTATAGTGGTCAACGCGTAGAGTGGTTGACGCGTATAGTGGTTAGCGCGTAGAGTGGACGTAGCCAGAGTGTCGACACCTAGAGTGCCCATGGACGCGATCAGATCCATCATTTACAACATCACCCGCTTCATCATCCATCACCAAGCAGTCCTCCCATCACGCACTATTCTTGTTTTTTGTCCCTTTTTCTTTTTTGGCTCCATAACAGCATGGCTTCTTCAGAA
The DNA here is from genome assembly GCA_013186415.1 of Fusarium sp. NRRL 66088. NCBI lineage: Eukaryota > Fungi > Ascomycota > Sordariomycetes > Hypocreales > Nectriaceae > Fusarium > Fusarium sp. NRRL 66088. The sequence continues at coordinate 22,179 of JABCKD010001041.1, read as the reverse complement.
ATCTTCACTGATCCTCATCTCTCCGCCATGGGCCTACCGGTGATGACAGTGGACACCGCCGCCCATCCCCTGCCCTTCGCCATATTTCGACTCCAGAATTGCCAGCCACATGAGTATCGACAAGCTCGGGCTTTCCAGATGAGCCAGGTCAACCAGACCAAGTTAGTGAATGGCTGGCTGCCCGAAACGGAACATCAACACGATATTTACACCTTTTGGACCGCGATACAAAATGAACAAGAGGAGGAATTTTGGTTGTACACTGCAAGAGTCTTTGGCCAACGAGCGTTTGGGGATTAGAATTCTCGCCGTGTTTGGCTTATACGAGAGTTAGCCCAACCACATGTCACCATGGCCCATGCCCAGTGCTTCACTCTCATGGCGGAGGAACTCGCCCTTGTTTGTCTCACGTAAGTTGGACGTTCACCATCCCGAGCAATGGCTGATGAAATTCTAGGGTTGCTAAAGAGCGGAACCAGCTTCTGGAGGACTACCCTCTAGCGTATACGGACCTCGATGCTCGTCGACAGCATGAGCAGTACGCCGAGAACGCCAGAGACATGTCGGTGCGCTAGGGGCACTTGGCGGCCAATTTGGCCCTGCGGACAAAAGTGAAGTTGATCAACAGATTATAGACGCATGTTTTGGATGCCTTGGCTATTAGTGGAGTTTTACTTGGGAGTACGGAGTAGTGGTAGAATCAATTTGCTGATCCAGTGTTTACTCTGTAAGAGGGACGTGTTTATGCTGCCGCAATGCCTAACAATGAAAAATAAGACGCGTCAGTCACATAGTTCTCGAAGAGTGATTGTCATAGAAGAAGGACCTGTAGGTTTTTCCATTGAGAAAGGTATATAGAAATAACTGGCGGCTTCTACAAGCGTCCTTTCTCGACTACGGAAGACTTATAGGTTGCCTCCCATGGCTTGTATTCCTCTTCAATCATGAGACGCTGAATTTGCCGCCGACGAAGGCCAATATTACCACCGTCAAACAGCGGATAGCACATGGCCTCGTTTAGCAATCTCGGGAATGACATGTCCTTTGAATACGACTTCATGCCAACCGCCTTCATCGCATCCACAACACAGTCGACGGCGCAATCTGTGGCATAAATCTTGGCCTGCATCGAGATCTCGAGCTTGACCTTCCAATCAACCGCAGGGTCATCAAGCTTACAAACAGCCTTCCACACCAGGAGACGGCTTGTTTCAATCCTCATCTTGCAGTCGATGAGCTTGTCAGCTACACTCTGGTGATGAATGATAGGCTTGGAGCCACCGCGCGTGTCAGACTTGGCGAACGCAAGGGCTTCATCAAAGGCTGCCCGCATTGTACCAACAGCCATCGCACCGACTAGGGCTGCAGACATGGTGAAAGCTGTCTCAACGACAGATGCACCTTCTCCGGGAGGGCAGAGTAGATTTTCGTGAGGGACTCGGAACTCGGTGAAGCGAGTGTGGGGGCCAGAGGTGGTGATGTGACCCGCAAGCTCCGGCTCCCCCAAAACCTGGTATGATCCTTTTTGGTTGTTTGCGATGACCTCGGGTGTAACAAGGAGGATCATAATGAGTGAGGCAGGGTCAATGTTGGGGTCTTGGGGCTTGGAGGGATCGTCAGAAAGCCTGCACACGACGCAGGCAAGATCTGCCCCCCCTTCACCCCAACCGGCGCTGTTCGAGGTCCAAAGCTAGGGATTGATTAGTATAGATCCAGCCAAGGTCCAAGGCTACGAACCTTCTCGCCATTGATAATCCATTCATTTCCAACCTTCCTAGCTGTCGTCTGGAGGCCTCGTCCTCCCTTCTCGAGCCAGTTTGCGGTTCCATTCGGCTCCGAATGCATCAAACTGGCAACGGGCTCACCATGCCCCGACAGGAAAGGCTTCAAGTACTTTTCCTGTAGAGCAGGTGTACCACCCAGAATGAGTGGCATCAGTCCTAGAGCCGTTGCGACGATTGTAATGGAGACAGCGGGTTCAACCGCGAACAACTCTTCGAGGACGATGGCAGAGTGAGTTAGACTCTCCATAGCACCGCCCAATGGGACAGGGATTTGGCCTTTGACCAAGCCATGCTGCACTGCTTGCCTGTAAAATGGGCGAGTCGCCTGGAAGCGGGACTTCTGGTCCTGGTGAAGGCTGTATTCAGCAGCAGCCTTCTTGAGGACAGTTGAGGCGAATTCCCGAGCGTTCCGCTGGGCTTCCTCCTGGGATTGGGTAAGAGTAAAGTCAATCATGATGAGGTTCAAGATACAAATCGATGTCTGCAAGTTTAAGTCCATTGGAAAAGGTTCGTCATGTCCCGATTCTTATAGGTATCTTCAAGTTATCAATGTTGGTTGCGGGGTAGGGGTATTTGATATCCGGCAATGGAAGATCATGAGATAACTATCTCTCAACGTCGGAAACCAAGCCAATTATAATTCGAAAATCAGCGCTATCTAGGGCGCCATTTCTCATGTTGGGTATCAAACCAATTAAGGTATAAGCAAAACCCCCCTGAGAGGCTGGGTATCTTTCAAAACTGAACTCTATCGCCTCCTATGTATGGTAGCCATGAAGTCTGGCCGGAGATGTGATAACTGATCCAGAAGATCGCTCCTTATGATGGCCACTAGCGCTAAGTGAGTGCCAAGTATAGCAAAGATCAAACGCCGTGTTGAGAGCATCCGGAAGGATTTAACACCGTCCGTTGACGTTGGGGCTGCTATAACGGATGGTCAACCAGCAGCGCACGAATAGTCCAGACTGGGTCTCGCTCATATTTTTCGAGGAGAAGTAATCCGAATTTAACGAGGCGAAGCATACGGAAGGAACTTTCAATGGCTGCTGGACCGAGTATTGCTTCCCTGGATGTGGCATCTCCAATGAGCTTTGCATCTTCTGGCTGAAGGGCAAAATTAGGTCAAGAACAGAGTCTTCTTACTATTAAGATAATTAACAGCCACTCCATCTTAGGAGTACCTTGATCACTCATCTTGTGGAGCATAATTCTCGTTGAGGAAGGTTTTCTCTTCGGGTGAGACTTTGGCCCTATTTGCCTGGAAGTTTCCATCAGTGGCTGGTACTATTTCTGAGAGGTCAAACTCACTCTGGATACGTGTAACTACGGCAATATATCACTGTTCGGCAGATCAGATCAACTTAGTCCAATACCGAATTCCCTTAGCTAGCATTTATTGCACCCCAGACTAAAACCACAATGTCTTTTGATACTAAGCCTATGCCAACATTCTGAGCCTGAGCTAGACTTCAAACAGCGATTTTCTGGCCTTGCCATATTACAAAATAGACAGCCGTCGACGAGGTCCTTCATCTTTTTTGGAACCCTTTATTACTATATACTAAGACGTCGAAATTCCCATATTGCAAAACTCGAAACACTCTAGGCAGGCCCTCCAAGCCATGTGATTATGCCTCTTTGATCTCAAGAATTACTACCGAAGCAGCTAGAGGTTTGATAGTGCTTGCGATCGGTGGCACGGATGACAGCATCACAGTTATGGTGCCAAATAGGCTCATGGACACACTCGACATCACAGCGGCTCGAGGGTCTGTCTACAAGAGAATTGCCGTGATTATAGCAGCAGAATTAGCCCTCATTGTAATACCTCGGGTGACATAATCCTCCGTCTACCATGTCAGCTGAGGCCTCGGCATATGTTGACCAACTCACCCTTCGATATTCTCATACAGTCTAACAAGTGCTGTCCAATGAGAGCTCCAATAATTCCACTCATGACAGCAACTGCTTCAACAGTGCTGAAGTCCCCACCGAGGTTCTCTGTGGCTGGTATTGCAAGGATGGGAGTGAGGCTTTACTTAGCCACGATCCTCCTCGCAGCCTGTGGTAGAAACTCTCGCTGTAAAGGGCCTCCTGTGGTCAGTCAAGGATCAGCCAACACTGGCAGTGAAACAACCTTGTTGCCTGATGACATGGCCACTTTGCCATTGCGCGTTCAGCCATCCCTGTCTCACGTTGCGAATGGGGCTACTTTATTGGGTGGTCTCTTTAGGAACATGGCTACCTTCCGCCCTGTTCCCACTGCTACGGATGGTAAAAGAACTCGAGGATCAGCTAAGCCCTGGAGGAAAGAGGCTCTTTACGAAGCATTCAACACTATCACCTCCCACCTGACTGCTAATCACACCCATGGCTTGTTAAGAATGTGCCGTCCTATCCTTACGCGCTGACAGTCGCCTATCAGCTTGTCCCTCGAGGCTGGAACCGCCTCACTTTACAGCCCCGCCGCTTCTATTCAACGCTGCACCGTCAGCAGTATGCAGCCACATTCCTACTTGGCCGATGAGTTGGCAACGTCAGTGTCGGGGTTTCCAATCAACGTGTTGACCACAAATGAAGAAGCTTCGAAGCGAGCAGCCGTCTCGGGCCTCAAACACCACACTCTCGCTCCGACTGGCTAAAGTCTACTTGGATGGCGGGAAGAATTGTCGCTGCCAGGCTCCAGTGATACGTTGTCATTCAGCCTGGTTGTACGAGAAGGTACTTGCTGGCGCGAGTCGTTATAAAGACGCCGCCCCAATGTGGGGACGCTTCTTGTGTGTTCCTATAGGTATCGTACAGTTTTTTCGGTTGACCTTCTCTCCTCACTTTGCATGTTCATTGTGAGTGTCGAGTAACCGGAAGTCCAGAGACGAGAAAGGGAAGAACATCCCCAGGGTATCAATTATGTTCCCCGTCCACATGCAAAGTCGCTAATCATATTCTTTGTCGTTAACTCGCCTTCAAAATGACCTCCGAAACATCCGACGTGTATTTCTGTTTCGGTCCTACGCCGGGGTCATACCTCATCGATACGAAAAAACGATTTTCACAGTGTGTTCAAGCTCAAGAAGCCCCGTGATCCATGAAAATAGAACACTGCTAACGTGTAACAGGAATGGAATGCCTGGAAACATGATGGAGCATCTTACGAATGTCCAAAAGATCTACTACGTGGCAGTTGATCATGAGAATGACGGTGTGTTCGGGTACGAGGACCGCAACGGCAAAGTATGGCATTGTGAGCAAGCCTTAAAGTCCGAAACAGAGACCTGGGGAATGACTGACAGCTCGGATTAGGGGAAGCGAACGCCGTCAAAACCAACTACCCGACGTTGTACAGCAAGTTGAACGACGAAAAGCCTTCCGGGGCATCCCGTTCAGACATCTCTGTTGTATTTGGTCCAGGTTCTTACGTTGCCTGCTTCCCCACTGTCAACGCCGCCTATTGGCGAAACATTTACTCGGGGTGTATATCCTGTATTCAGGAGAGGAACAAAGTCCGTCATGTTGCGCTGGGAGTCGACAATGACTATATTGTGCTCCATGGAGAGGGTCGATTTCGTTACGCGGTTGCAGATAACTATCCAATTCTGGATTCCATTCTTGACAATGTCGTCGAAGCGGGTGCTTCGATCACGGTAAGTGCCTCATGCTCTGCTACAAGTGTGCGATACCGAGTTAAGTTTACATACCTAGTTCATCGCTCTCAACCCCTGGGTCGCCGGCCAGTTTTTCCTCCTCCTCGATAATGACACAGCCTTTTTCGCTGTCCATTCAAGTCTCCAGGGCAAAGTCACTGAGATTCTTCAAGAACAAGGAATCGTGTGCAACGCACTAGTCAAGTACAACCCGACTAGAACCGTCGCCAATCGCAAACCCGCTATAAATGTCAAGAACAAGGACTTTATGAAGGAGCTTCTGGGCCATGCTTTTGGCGGGGGCGTTGGGGCTGTTGTTGGTCAAATTATCGTAGGGATGTCAAGTTGCAGCGTCATGTAGCTCTATTTGGTTCTGGGATTCTCGTTTTGAGATGGAGGCAGAATGGTCTAGCCAGAGGTTTACTCCTTGTATTGATGTATTGATGAATAGCTTGTACTCGAATGAACAAAGAGACTGTTGGAATATCTGCTCTCGTTCTAGAGGACCACTGACAAGCTAGGAGAGGACGGCAGAAGGCTTTTGGTAACCGGGATCGTCGGCTCGGATCTCGGGGCCATGGGACAGTATACTAGGCACGCCGAGTCAATGATAACGTTCAATGATGCAAGACATGCACCTATGGCGATCATAACTAGGGCCCATTTCTCTAGCCAACCCAGACCCCAGTATCGATGACGCGACCGCCTGGGTCGGAGATTCGACCGCTCTAGAGAAAAGTCCATCTCCATTTAGGGTAGTATAACCGAGGAATGAACCATAGCAATTGGAGCGCAAAACTTTGACAAAGGAACAACATTCAATTATTCCAGCTATCATACTTTAGGTAGGTTGGTGTCGTCAATTCCATCATCGTTGACCCATCTGAGGCATGGCTGTCACGATCTGATTTCGGCCTGGTGCGATGGGTCATCATTCTACTCTGGCCTGTCTCCATTAGTATATAAAAGCTCGAGATCCTGTTGTAATAGTACAGAACAGTCGAAACCCTATACGATATCTTTCATGATGCGGCTCCAACTAATCTCCTTCTTAACGTTTCTCAGCCCTCTTGTGGGTGCGAGCAGAGGTCCGTTCTTGGAAGAGACAGGCGACGGTTCTTGGGTCATTGGCAATGATCTATGGAATGTTACCCAAGGACCTGTTTATGCCAAGAACCTCTTTTGGGAAGGGGTCGCTGGGGCAGACTTGGTCGGGTCTGCCTCTGGCCACTATGTCGGATATGGTATGTCGTTTTGTCCTTAGAGTCCAAAGCTAATCATATTTCTGTAGACGGAGAGAGCAACCTTGTCTTCACCGACGCCAAAGTGGCAGCAAAAGGGACGCACTTTATTGACGTCAGCTTTGAAGCTACCGCTGGAGACCTACACTGGGTCATCCTTGACGACCTCTCCGGAGCATATCAATACTTTGTCAACCGCGCCTTGCCCGACATCAGCATCTTTCGTACTCTTTGGAGGTTATCCCCAGACTACTTCACCCACGGTCGAACCCATCTCAAAGATGAGCCACTCCCCGACTTCTCGTTCTATTCCACGGGCACCAACGTGCAAGATGAGACCTGGCAACTCGCTGATGGGTCATACATCACGAAGTATGACTGGTCCAATGCTGTCAGGGACCGCGACTTTTACGGGGTTTACGGCTCAAAAGTCGGTTCCTGGTGGATTCATCCTTCGACTGAGTACTACAATAGCGACCACCTCAGTCAAACTTTGACTGTTCATCGGGAGAGCAAGACTGGCGATGCGGTACAGCTCAATGTCGTGCAAGACACTTCCCACTTCCGTGTTGGCCAAAAGACTCCCCAACCAGCCGGAAAGATCTGGGGTCCTTGGCTATGGTACTTGGTAAGTCTCCATTCCGCTGGCTCTGATGGACCAGTAAGATAACCCAAAGCAGAACAATGGCAGTCGAGTCGACGCTGCACACAAAAGACAAGAGGAGCTTCGGCATTTCCCATACAACTGGCTTGACAACAAGGCCTATCGTGCGAGAGGTGGCGTGCAAGGAACCCTTCGCCTTTCTGACGGCCGTCCAGCTTCCAATGCAGCCGTCTTCCTCGGCGACACTGACACTTCTATTCGGCCATCTGTTCAGGGAAGCAACTACTATTATACTACTTACACCAACGATAAAGGCCGATTCTCGTTCGATGACGTCCGAACTGGGTCCTACAGTCTCTATGCCTGGTCAAACGGAGGAAAGCTCGCGGATGTCTACACCAACTTCACCAAGTCAGATATCACTATTACTAAGGACAAGACTCTGAACTTGGGCCAATTGAGTTGGAAGGTGAACGATAGAGCCAAGCGGATCTGGCAAGTCGGGGCCTTTGACAAAACGGCGCGAGGGTTCAAGAACGGAGGGGCTCCATACCAACATGGCGTGACCGAGGATAGCCCTGCCAACTTGACATTTACCATCGGCAAATCTCAAGACTCAGACTGGTACTACGCATCATCCGCGATCGGAACGTGGACCATCGAGTTCGAGATCTCAAAGGAGGACATTGCAGCCAACAAGGCAGCGCTGCTGAGCGTTTCACTTGCTGGATACTCGCAAAGCGCAGCACTCGATATAGACGTCAACGGAAAAGTCTTGGGCTCGTTGAGCAAGAACGTCTTGACGAGTGACCCTGCCCTCTACCGGTCCGGCAAGACTAGTGGTGAATGGCGCTTCTTTCAGTACGAGATTGAGCCAGATGCGTTGAAGGAGGGTGTCAATACGGTTGGGTTTACTGTCACGCGGTATACTAAGTGGAGGGGCTTTCTGTGGGATAGCATTATCTTGGAGTGGGTGTGAGAAGATAAGGTAGGCTAGAAAGCGGTCTAATAAAACTACCTAAGACACGCATCATCTCATTGCGAAATCAGTGGTGCATTTCGAGTCGGAGTTATGGTTACGTTTACTAACCGCTTATTGGCTACCTATCTAGATAGTTAAGATCAACGAGGAAACTCCCCGAACTTGAATAAGGAAGAGCATGTCTTTTCAAGGATTCTGTAGTATAGTTGTCACTTCAAAAAAAATGTCAGCACCCTCTTGGCATGATCCTTGCCAGTTCACTAGAGCGTTATGCCGATTATTATTCCGATCCGATAAGAGGAACAAATCTGATAACCCCGCTTCCGACGCAAATCTGTTGAAGCCTAACTGTCTGCCTCGGCAACTATCCAGCATTTAGCCACCCTTCATCCCTTCATCCTGCCTAATACGACAGCTGAAGTGAGAGATCTTGTTTCTCTCTGTGTACTACGAGCGACCTCATAGCCGCCTTGAAGTATCGTAAACATGTGGCTCATCAATACGACCACCATCAAACTTGAACGAGCCGACGCCGAGGAGCTGGAGACCACTCCTTATGCGATCCTCTCACATACATGGGCCGATGGAGAGGTCACTTTTGACGAAATGATGCAGCCAGACATAGCAAAGGGGAGGCGAGGCTATACCAAGATCATGAAGACTTGTCAACTAGCAAGGCAGCGAGGACTGGCATATGCGTGGGTCGACACGTGCTGCGTGGACAAGCGTAGCAGCGCTGAGCTAGCTGAGGCGATAAACTCTATGTTCCGATGGTATCAGTGCTCAGCGGTTTGCCTTGCTCACCTCGAGGATTTGGTACCTCACTCCCGTATAGGGGATGATTCGCTCAGCGGCCTATCATCCTGTCGGTGGTTCACAAGAGGGTGGACACTGCAAGAGCTGATTGCCCCGCAAAACCTCGAGTTTTATGATTCCGAATGGCAGTATAGGGGGACAAAAGCAACGCTACGACACCAAATCAGCGATATCACCGGAATCGAAGTTGCAGTGTTGGAGAATAATGCCTTCCTTGAGAGCATACCAATTGCGAAACGGATGTCCTGGGCAGCAAGCCGAAGTACCACGAGGGTCGAAGATCTCGCCTATTGTCTTCTTGGTATCTTTGACGTTAACATGCCAATGATGTACGGTGAGGGCACGAAGGCCTTCTCCAGGCTGCAGGAGGAAATCGTGAAGGAAACGACTGACCTCTCCGTATTTGCATGGAAGGCTCAAGAAGAGACGGACACGTCATCTCAAGACTTCCGGGGCATCTTGGCTCAGTCTCCTGCTGAGTTTGCGCACTGTCGGAAGCTTCGCCGGGCGCCTAATATCAGGCAAGGCCATGTCTTCACCATGACTAACAGAGGTCTGAGATTGGAGACATTTCTGGGCAAAAGTGATGATATGGACTATGTTTTGAACCTGGACTGCACCATACCCGATGATGGTGGCGAGCAAAGGGTCGGCGTTTTCCTCTCCAAGACTACGGATGGTTTCGTTCGAACTCGTCCTGCCGAGCTCTTCAAGACACAGGACACCTGGCTCTGGGCTGGCGCTCGCCATCAGGTCTTCATTCGCAAACGTGTCACCCCCTTTGCTTCATGGAACCTGAAGAATCTGTCAGCAACGAATCTCGCATTTCAATTTAATTTCAGTCCGGGGTTTCAGCTTCATTCTTTTACGGCGAAGCCAGCCGACTTGTGGGACTCGCACCGGCAATCATTCATCACGGGCAATAGTGAACGGTTCACTGGCTTTGTCGACTTTCAGATTTATGAACCTTTAAACACCTTCGTCACCGGACGTCTCTTCGTCGTGTGTGGGCTGATGGCACAACCTGGCGCCACATCAGCAGGTTCTCTGAAGCCTTGGATGGGCGTTTACGATTCCCTAGAAGGTGCAAGCTCAAAGGGGATAGTGGACTCCATCTCCGGCTATTACGGTTCATACGGAGAAGAATTCTATCTTCACCAACTCAGGGATAGCGCACTTAAGAATCACCGTCATTTACCCCATGAAGCTAGCGTTCCTTGCAGTAATCCAACCGGCCGCCTTCATGTCTATCTGGGAGCTCCTCGAGGAGTAAGGGATGGAGTATATACTATATCTATTAATGTTGTGAATCGCTGAATGTTTTTATTTAGGGAAGCGTTTAAATTTAGAATAGATATTATCAATATTATTAATAGGTTTATTACCTTCAGAGACCACGTTGCACGTAGCTATAGATACCCTGGGCGACTGTTAGCTTTGTCGCTCGAATCTAAATATATATAGTTTCGGGCTAAGGCTAGTGTTTTGTTCCGAAGAGTTTCTTATGTGGCCTAATAAAATACAATACGCAATGCGAATACCAACGTATATTTCTCTCTCCTCTTTTGTTCTAAGTGGTTACTAGTTTAATGTTACGGTTAGGTTAGTGATTTTTTCGATCCCGAGTAAGCAATAAATTTCGATCAACCGTGATATACCTAGCAACACGTAGTCCAAGGGGTCCACGTGACTTAATGTCATGCACCAAGCGACCAGCGCACAGCCCCCATCCTAAAGCAAGGTTTCAGGCATCACCCCCGCTAAAATATCGCGCAGACCATTAGAGGCCGGTTGATAGGTGCTATAACAGTTGGACTGCTCCCTAGTCATGACCTCCGTGCTCTCTGGCGTCCCCGTGAGGCAGCTCAGGCGGAGATACCAGGCTGCCTGTTGAATCAGTGGCTGGTTACACCACAGCCGGTGCTGTGTAGAAGAGCCCAACGAGTATTAGGCAGAAATTGGAGATGAAAAAGTCGCGTGTCTGATCCCAACTACACCAAGACGCCATCGCTCTACCGCGTTGACAGTATCTTCATGTCGGCAACCAAGGAAACCAGCCTATCTCACATCTCAGAATGGATCATTTGCCAAGACCTAAAAGTCCTTTCTATACTGTTAAGGCGATCCCGTGGCTGGGTGCTCGATATCCCTGGCACAACCTTGCCGACGACGTCGGCATACATTTTGAAAGCGAAACGGCATGTTCCATGTTCCTACATGAACCGGTGGAGGATGACTTCCTCGATTCCCTCTGCATGTTTCAGTCACGGTGCTTCATAAATCTCTATGTCGCCTTTTTCCGCATATTTGACCTCCCTGTCAACGCCTTCGATGTCATTATACGGAACCGGAGCGATCCAACTGCATCTAGCATCACAACAGAGGCCTTACCCAAACTACTTGGCGTCATGGAGGCCAAGTATCGCGATGCCTTCGATCATGATTCCGAGGAGTCCGACTCAGATGTCTCCGTACAGTTTGAGAGGGGAAGCGGGATCTTGACTACAGTCAACGATTTCCTGGACAGCCTGGCGCTTCATCGCATCCGGGAGCATGAACGTAGGCTGTGGCCGGACAAGCCCCCGGAAGATCTCCTGTTTGACAGGATCCATCTGTCCATCATTCTACTGGGCCAAGCGCTTACAACAGGCCTGGGCTTCATAAACACCTACCCTATGGCATGGGGGCCCAGCCCCTGGCTTCACGAGCAGATGCTGGCTGCAGGATGGTGTCGTAGCGAGAGGTTCTCCTTGCTGGAGCAGCATGGTGGTGACCCCGCCATGATATACTATCTGAGCCAACTTGACCGACGATCCTTGCGCAGGGACGTGGAGCATCGTCACTGCGATGATAGCTTTAGGTGCAACAGAGAAAATCTGGACCATTCCACCTACAAGACAAAACACATCCCTGGTTGTGCTGAAGAGAGATGCGGAATGGTTGTAGTGGACTCGTCGAACATAGTGCTCCGAGGCAATACACCACTGGTGTGTTATTTCGACCAGAACCAAAGGAATGGCAAAGAGGCAGTGCAGATAGTCGAACTTGAGAGTCATGGTAAAGTTCCTGCCCTTTCACAACGATCAGTATGTCACAGCCCGGTGGGATCGGTGCTAATGAAGGTGAGTAGCTTTGCCAGCCACCGGGAACTCCAGCAACCCGTACGTCTGCTTTTCACACGTATGGTCCGAGTAAGTAAACCAAATTCGATATGTTGTGGCCATAAATGCCCTTGGGCCGATGAGGCAGGACACCCTCTAACTTGTCCTCTACAGCGGCCTAGGAAACCTTTCCGCCAACGCTATTCCACGCTGTCAGGCCAGACGCCTCCAGCAACTCGCCAACGATCTCTTCCCAAACATGGTCCAGTCTCATCCAATCCCATTCTGGCTCGACACCCTCTGTGTACCGCTGCAACGGCCTGCCCGTGATAGGGCCATTGAGGCCATGCGTCTCACATATTCGCAAGCTGCGAAAGTCTTGGTTCTCGATGCTGTTCTATCTCAAGCCTCTGTGACCGAGTTCGACACAACGGAGCTAGCAGTACGAATCAGAGTGTCGACTTGGGCCCGTAGGCTGTGGACATTTCATGAGGCCTGCCTGGCAAGGAGTCTCTTCTACCAGTTTGCGGATCGTGCCGTCAATCTAAACTTCCTAGATGGCGAAAGGGTCAAGCAGAGTTCCACCCTACGCGCCGATAACCCTGGTCTTTGTCCCGACTCACAAGACTGGTATCCCAACAGCCGGCTGGGTGATATTAACTCGGTGCTGGAAGGCTGCCTTACGTGGATCCGACATCAGGAAACCGTGCTCGAGGATTCCGAGGGCCATGCCCATCTGGGCTTGGCCATTCTACTGGGCAGTCTTCGATTCCGGTGGACGAGCCGGTTAGAGGATGAAACAATCTGTCTGGCTGGGATCCTAGGAGGCCGGGGTCTCTCTGAAGTTCTGCAGTACACGACGGGTGAAGATCGCATGCGGGCGTTTTTATCCACCATTGGGCTAATACCCGCCGATATCCTATACATCCTCCGGCCACGAAGTACACTGCCGGGATTCCGCTGGATGCCTCTGTCTTTTCTCGGGGGTGGATCGAAAGCTAGCCCTTTGTTCCAACCAAACAAGGCTAACGTGACAGCAGAGGGGCTGCAGTTGCTCTGCGAAGGCTTGCTCCTGCACGACACATCACTTCTCAGCCCTTCACCTCGCAATGGTAAGATCAAGCTCGACGGCCATACGTACCGAATAGAGCCAGCATCCGAGCTCGATCTAGGGGACTTTGCAGGCCAGGAGCTTGCCGTGTTGCTTCGAGCCACTCTAATCTGGACTGATGATCCCTCCCCAGGGCAGATTCATGGACGCTCCAAAGGAGCCTTGGTAACTCTCCTCCAACGCCAGGGACAGGTCTTGGTAGCGAGATACGGGGGTGTTGTAGAGGTGGAAAGATATGACATCCAGGATCCCCACAGGGAAGAGAGTTTGGAGACTGCATCCATGCCTGCGACTAAGCTTCCTAGAACACAACAATGGCTTATTCAGTAGTCCAGAGCGAACTAAGCTTGGCGAGTTGGCTTCGTGGCTTTCAGGTTTCGACAGGATTGACCACCATTGTCAGGATTGTGTTATGGGCTAAGCCATGTTAGAAGGGATTTATAGAGGAAAAATTGTACAAAAATCTCTCTTAGCTATTGATTGAATACCTGCACACTTGGTTGGAAGTTATAGTCTTTGCTGCTGTGGCAGGGCTGCCTCCTACATGGAAATAGTCAGTAAGTGGCAAATGCTGAGTTACACAGGGCTGCAATTCATTAATGACATTGTAACTAACCCCGTATATTGTATAAAGCCATAAGGCTCGTTAATTAGTTGTTCTTCGCCGTAGCGGGGCAGGGGCTTCTGCTTAAAGCACCCAAGTATTTAATCAGGCTGCGAGATTTCTACATTTCTGTTTGTTTTCTCTCATGTCGTCCAAGTTCTATTTCATGCCCTATGTCAGTTCCATGCCATTGTGAGTTTGTCTGACTCACCGTGCGATGGATCATCTTCCAACTACACTCTCGTCCAAATTCGGGTCACTGAGCATCCCTTTCCTCTGCCCAGAAGATGATTGGAAGTATCCCCATCAGCCACAAGGCTGGGAAGGATTTGAGAGGTTCCCAGCCTTGAAAGGCTTCCCTATAGAGGAGGCTGTAGTCCAGGCAATTGTGTCTCGGCGACACGCGGCCTTCTTGCAATCCTGGCTCTTCTTTGGTTTACTGAGGGAGGTATTTTCAAGGCCCAACTATTGCTACGAGCCCAAGGACTTTGTCCGCTTGGCTGATGATGGCCCTGTCATCACTACGAAAGCCCTTGCGAGGTATGCCTGGTATTGGCAGGCAGCAAGAGTTCACGATGACGGTGACGAAATGAGGAGCCTCGAGAAGACCATTGATAAGTGCCTTGGCCTGGTTCATTACACAATGAACCTCGCAGACGCAAGATTGCGCTCTTTTTCGAATAGTACCCCCAACGAGACAGGCTGGTCTTCCCAAGTTCGGGTCCTGTTTTCCATCGCCCTTCTCGGCGACTATCTGTCTACAGCACGCAGAAGAATGAGATTCTATAGCGGAGCACCTCTGCTGGACTGGAAATTTGCTCCGCTTGAGCAAATCATGAAGCATGCCGGGTGGTGTGTTGGCGAGATCGCAACACTCCCCAGGCGCTGCAATTTGTCGACTCGCTGCTATCTGGCAGGCATGGATCGGACTTGGCTCAACAAGAATCACAAAAGATGCAACGAAGAGATGGGCTGTCTCGCCCATCAACTCGACTACCACACCTATCGGACGAGTCACCATTGGGAATGCCCTCAGCAAACTTGCACCGAAATTGGCCCACCCGTGCAAGATATCGTATCCGTGATCCGGAACGGAGGAATTGCCGTGATCGACGCTTCAGCAATTGCAAATGACCAGCATCCACGCATTATCCAGTTTGGTGGGACGGGAGGCAACGAAACCCCCTTTGTTGCAATCTCGCACGTTTGGTCAGACGGACTAGGTAACCCACGAGGAAATCGCCTTTGCCTCTGCCAGCTCCGCCGTATACAGCAACTGGTCAACTCCTTATACATGCCTGATCAAGCTCCCGTCCCATTTTGGATTGATTCCTTGGGCATACCAGTTGGAAAAGCATATGTCAAGGATCGTCAAGTTGCCATTGCTCGGATCGGCGACACGTTCAGAAAAGCCAACAAGGTTCTGGTACTCGACAATTCTCTTCAGATGTGTCAGACGGGAATTGGGTTGACTGAAATACTCATACGTATCCAGTACTCGCCGTGGATGACCAGGGTGTGGACTCTGCTAGAAGGCAACGTTGCGAAAGGCCTCATCTTCCAAATTGCAGACAGAGCCATATCCAGTGAAGAGCTTAACCGTCCGAACCCGATGAACAATACCGAAGCAGTTTCGCAGTATCTGAAGGAACTCTCGGACGAGAGACTCTGGTCGTGTCCCAGTGCCATGCAACTGATGTGTGCTTTGGCCAGTGAAGGACCAGGCGACTGGGTCGAGAAATATGCCAAAATGCCAGAACAATCAGATGCCATCCAGGAGGAGTTACGTCAGGACGCAATCAAGAGCCTAGAGGGAAACAAAGACGAGTATGCCCTCGGAGAAGAATGGCGCCATATACTTTCCCGCCATGGGTTCCCTTACCACGTCACCGAGGAGGATTCGCATCTCAAATCCGACATTACCAATCAGTGGCCCTGTCCTGTTTTTGACAACCCAATTCCCAGTGTTCGCGGTCACATAGGAGCCGCTTTCCGCAACACTTCTGGCAAGCACTGGATCTCATTTGCGGATGCAGCTTCCGGGCTCCGGTCTAGAACAACCAGCCGACTTGACGATGAGACCATCTGTCTCGGAGCCATATTGGGCCTCAGTTTGACCAAGATTGTTGAAATACCGACCATGAATTGGCGGTTAAGAGAACTTCTCGATTCCATGGATGGCCAAAGATCTACGTCGCTCCTTTTCAGGGGTCTGGGTATCAACACCCGACGCTACACTGAAACATGCCATCTAAAGCGAATGGAAGTCCTTTTATCTCAAATCACTCATTTGCCACTATCAATCATCTTCTGGAACATACCAAGATTATCAAAACACAGCTGGGCACCTCGATCGGTCCTGAACAGAGAACTGGAAGCTGTGGTTCGTGGGGTGATCGGGTTTGCGGAGCGTGGAAAGATAAGCAATGGCTTAGAGTTCACCATGTCTGGGTTCAAATTGGAGTCTCCGCAAGCACATAACGCATCCTCGTCTAGCCTTCCGCCACAAAGCCCATCCGCTCCAGGTGCCGATGTAGGTTCTAGAGAACCCGGCCTTATTCTGTGGATGCGGCACAGTTTAGCTTCACCTTGGAGGCAACTCACGTGGTTCAAGGGACTGGCCAGACACCCCTACAAATTGCTTCTCCCTCAGCCAAGAAGCAGTCCAGAAGTCAGCGGCGAGGTCTTGACTATTCGCCCCAAGGGCTCGACACCCGGGGATTTATCTGCACCCTGGCTTCGGGTCCGATTTGTGGCAGATGATCGAACGGTTGCGTCCACACGAGAGAGCCGTCGTGTGTGGAAAGACTACTTCTTCCCAGGGCAACGTCAAGAATTTGCTATCATATTCAAGGACGATTGTGGGATACTTATCCGCGTACTAGGGGCAGAAAACGGGATGCACATTGCCCAACACGTTCGCTTGGTAGAAGTGGCGCCTGGTGCAACGTCGGGGCTCGAGATTACTGGAGTCTGGGTCGTTCAGGGGAAATGGTGCCTTTTATAAGATATATATGTCAGTGTTGCGGTTCGGGCTCAGCTTAGCACGCTGTAGCTCTTTAAAATCATGCGGCTCTCACTCTAATATTCCCTTCAGCACTTGACAAACTGCATCCCCAACCTCGCTACACTTTGCACTACCCCCCAGATCTTCAGTCCTGATCTCTAATCCGCCATTCTCCTTCGTGTCGAGCACTTTGATGACGGCCTGCTCCACAGCAGTGGCTTCTTTCTCCAGTAGGAACGAGTACCGTAGCATCATAGCCAGGCTCAGAATCTCAGCGACAGGGTTTGCGAGATCCCTGCCCGAGATGTCCGGCGCGCTACCGTGGACTGGCTCGTACAGGCCCTTACATGAGCCTTGTCCAGGAACACCGGCGAGACTGGCACTGGGCAGGACGCCTAATGTGCCTGTGAGACCACCTGAGATGTCGGAGAGGATGTCGCCGAAGGTGTTGTCCGTGTGAATGACGCTGTGGTTGAAGCGCTTGGGGTCCTTGACCATCAACATGGCCAGACTATCAGCCAGCTGATGCTTCAGCTCCACGTCGGATAGCTCCTTTTCAAAGATATCTGTCGTCGCACGGCGCCAAAGTCGCCCGCTCGCAAGGACATTAGCCTTGTCGGCGCTCCAGACAACCGGCTTGCCCTCGGCGGCAGTACTAGCATGCAGAATTCTAGCGACAGCAGCGCTCACTCTTGCCAACCTCTCAACCTCTGTCCGCGAGTACACCCACAGGTCAGATGCAACATCTGTCTCCTCCTTCTTCTCGCCAAAGTACGCACCGCCGCAGTTTTCCCTCACCACGATGAACTTGGTGCCTGCAATAAGCTCTGGCTTAATTGGTGAGGCACCGACAAGACTCGGGACCAGAATCTCGCATGGCCTCAGGTTGACGAAGGCATCGAGCTTCTGGCGCAACTTCAAAAGTCCCGACTCGGGTGTAGGGTCAGCGCCCGCCCACTCCGGGCCGCCGATGCTGCCGAAGAGTACAGCATCGCTAGCAAAAGCCTTGTCGAGGACAACGTCAGTGATGGGTGTGCCGTGCTTGTCAATACTGCAGCCGCCGACAATGTCCGTGTCACGCTCGAAGCGCAAGTCTGGACGGCTGGCTTCAATCACGTCGAGGACTTTGATGGCCTCGGCCATGATTTCAGGGCCGACATGGTCGCCGGGGAGGATGAGGATGCGAAGAGTTTTAGGAGCCATTGTAACAAGTGAGATGTTTGACTTGGGTATGGAACAAAACAATCCGGAGATCATCACCCGTACAAATACAACAGCGTCGCTCTACTGCTGGCTCAAGCTTGGCTGCTTTTCCGATGTCGGAGTTGCGGTACCGACCGTGGATCGGCAGAGACGACGCAGTGAGATTTCATGGATGGTGGGACCGCCAAGGATGTTGGATTACACCGGAAAGGATTTATGTTCCTGTGATGCATTTTGATGATGTGTTGTATGGAGTGTGCCGCTCAGGTGTGCGGGGTCAGAGACAAACCGGTTGTTAAACGGCTATATCAACATGGATGTGAAGCCGTCTTTCACGTCCCGTCTTTGAACCACGACCATCTTCTAATCCTTCTTCGAGATTCATTCAACATGCCAGGTCGTCTCCAGGGCAAAACTGCCATCGTCACTGGTGGTGCATCAGGCTTCGGCAAAGGCATCGCTGCCAAATTTGTCTCTGAGGGCGCCAATGTCATCATAACCGACCTCTCCTCCGAAGCAGGCGAAGCCGTCGCCTCTGAGCTGAAGTGCCACTTCCTCCGCGCAGACGTGACTAAGCCCGATGACTGGCGTACCGTTTTTTCTCTTGCGCTTGAGAAGTTCAAGCAGCTTGATATCGTCATCAACAATGCTGGTACAACATATTCCAACAAGCCGACTGAGGATGTTACCGAGGCCGACTTTGATCTGGTTATGAATGTTAATGTCAAGAGTGTGTACCACTCAACAAACATTCTGGTACCTTACTTTTTAAAGGAGAAGAGGCCCGGGTGCTTTATTCAGGTTGCTTCAACGGCGGGAAGTCGGCCCAGGCCCAAGTTGACTTGGTACAATGCCTCCAAGGCCGCTGTCATCAACGCCACCAAGACCATGGCCGTCGAATATGGGCCTCACCAGATTCGTTTCAACTCTGTGTCTCCAGTGGTTGGGAGCACCGGAATGTGGGTTTTCATCAGTGAATGTTGCAGAATTATGCTGATCTAGGCAGGACCCATCTCTTCATTGGCAAGCCCGATACCGAGGAGAACAGAAAGGGTTTTGTGTCTACGATTCCCTTGGGACGACCATCCACACCTGCTGACATTGCCAACGCTTGCTGTTATTTGGCCAGTGAAGAAGCGAACTTCATCACCGGTGTTGATTTCGAGGTATGTGTAACTGCTGTGCTGGTTTCGATCTTGAGGATTCTAACGCATATGCGGTACAGGTTGACGGAGGACGGTGTGTGTGATTCTGAGATAGCGATGCCAACACGAAAATGACAAGGGAAAACATGATTGGAATCTTATAAAAGACTCGATTGCTCAACTTGTGAAGCTCTAAAAACCTCACCTAAAACGTAGCATTTTTCTCAGACGAGGTGATTTGAAATACATCCACGGCCTTGCAAATAAGCGCCAATGAGCCAGCATAAGGAGCGACACACGCATTGTCTCTAGGTCTCCCTCGCGATGCCCCAAAAGCATGGTCTGATCAGGCTGCGGTAGCTCAATAGATTCTTTCTACCCCAAGCCACGAGTAAAAAGATGCCCTGAAACAAAAGGTATGGAGACCAACATATGCTCGGTAGACTACTTTCGGATGCCCTTCCGTATTCGGTGTGCCGGACGGAAGCCGATCCCTGCACTGCGACTCCGAGAAAGCGGGGTAATTGCGGGGTCCGTCCGGATGACCCCGCCGGAGCCGGAGGTGACGGCAGGCATCGGTTGTTACGGATAGCTTCGGCTCCAACTTTCTCATCCTGTGAGCTTCAGCAAACTCTTGCATATCAGATGTGAAAAGACTTGATCGGGGCATTGGGGCTATCTGCTTTTTTTCAACACCAAGCACAATGGCGACCACACAGCAACAAGGGTCAAATCCATTCTCTCTTCCTTTCACGCTTCAAGACACCGACCTCCTTCACTTCAGTTCCTATGTCAACGGTCAATTCGTTTCAGCCCAGGACAATAAGGTTTTCGATGTACTCGACCCAGGTACAGGGAAGCCATGGGCAACATGTCCCGACTGCACATCCGCCGACGTCGAGCCTGCCATCGCCTCCTGTTACGAGGCGTTCCAGCGCTACTCCAAGACGACGCCGCGCCAGCGGGCAAAGTTGCTGATGAGATGGCACGAGATTATGCTGGCTGCGAAAGAAGATCTCGCTCGAATTCTTGTCCACGAAACCGGCAAGCCACTGGCTGAGGCTCGCGGCGAGATTGATTATGCCTTGACATTTGTCTGGTGGTTCTCTGGTGAGGCCGACCGGGGGGGGCATGGGACGACCATGACCTGCGCCATTCCTGGTCGCCGGGCCTTGACAATCAAACAGCCCGTGGGCGTTGCAGCCGCCCTTGTCCCATGGAACTTTCCCATCGCGCTCGCTCTACGTAAAGCGGCCGCCGCATTGGCAGCAGGCTGCACAATGGTCGTCAAGACCTCTCCCGAAACGCCCCTCACAGGGGTCGCAGTCGCCCATCTCGCTACACGAGCAGGTTTTCCACCAGGCGCGCTCAACGTGCTCACGACGAGCCTCGAGAACACACCTGCTGTGGCCGAGGCGCTGTGTCTAGACTCGAGGGTCAAGAAGGTCAGCTTCACGGGCAGCACACGTGTGGGTAAGTTGATCGCAGGCCTGTGCGCGAAGAACCTTAAGAAGACAACGTTTGAGCTTGGCGGAAATTGCCCATTCATCGTATTTGATGACGCCAATGTCGAGCAGGCAATGGAGCAGCTTATGGCGCTCAAGTGGCGGCATGCGGGCCAGGCTTGCGTAACGTCCAACCGACTCTACGTGCAGAGTGGTATCTACGATGGCTTTGTTGAGAAGCTCATTAGCCAGACAAAGGCGTTGAAGCTTGGGCATGGCATGCATGAGGGTACTACCATGGGTGCCCTTACAACGCCGAGAGGATTGGACAAGGCAGAAGAGCTGTACAAGGATGCTGTCGATAAGGGCGCTACGACAGTCCTGGGCAATGGCAGGAGGGAGAATGGGGATGGTTACTTCATGGCACCGACGATTCTCACTGGCATGACTGACAAGATGGCCATGACAAACGAGGAGATTTTTGCGCCTGTTCTGGGCGTCTATCGATTCGATACGGAGGATGAGGTTGTAAAGAGAGCGAACAACACACCTCTTGGGTTGGCCAGCTACGTGTTCACGAAGAACGTTGACAGACTGCTAAGAATGTTTGAGGACTTGGAAGCTGGCATGATTGGACTGGTAAGTTTTATCCAATGTCTTGACCTGAAATGACACTGACATTGGGTAGAATGTCGGTAACAGCTCCTCGGCTGAGGCGCCGTTTGGAGGAATCAAGGATAGTGGGTATGGAAAGGAAAGTGGAAAGGACGTTGCTATCGATGAGTTCCTCATTAGCAAGACTGGGACATTATCTATTGAAGAAAGGCATTGAGCTGCTGTCGTACAGAGCGCCTGCGGTCTTGAAGCATGAAAAACAGTAGGGATGTACTGTACCAAAGCGCGCTATAGCTTAACAGCTGGAGGGGGTAAACATGCCACATCTACGTGAAAAACAACTAGTTAGACTTTGACGTTTTCATAATCAAGGAACTTTGGAGAGTTTAGCATCTAGGAAGTGCCCCTTGCTGCATCTAGGAGGTTGTCATTGCCCGCGTTTTTCAAAGCTGCATTTCCTGTGTCTTGTTATATTTGGGTTGCCGCTTTTGACGCCGTCAAGCACGATTCTTTTTTTTAGGCTGCAATGACGTCAAAAGCCATCAGCCGTAACAGGAAAAAAAGGCCTAATTCTTCTCCAGTTGCGGATGACCTTTGCTATTGTGTTCGTTAGCAAGCTGGCCCTTGAGAAGATAGAATTCGCGGGGCTGCTCTATCTGCTTCTTCTAAAATCACAGGCTCTATAGGGTAAGGCGGGTCCGGTGACTAAGTGTTATAGCACAGGCCCGAGTCACATACACGACATAAGAGCAGGCTAATCAGGCGCCAAGAGACCCGCGACTCACCATAAGCCTTACGCAAGACTCGCTATAAGCCTAGTATGAGACTCGCTAACTAACTTATAACTTACTATAAGCCACGACTTATAACTATAAGCTAT
>JABCKD010001040.1:0-15925 GCA_013186415.1 Fusarium sp. NRRL 66088 | reverse complement strand
GTCTCCGGAGCTTGACAAGAACGAACCCACTCATCGTTGGCCGCTGAGGCTTGGTCGAACGCTCCTGTGCGTTGCTCTGGGGATGCGAGGCTTTCACAGGCTCAGCCATTCAGTGAAGAATTCAGTTCTGGATTGTTGCGCTTCGTAAGTGTCCTGCGCGGGGGTCGAGTTTATTATAGCTATTTGTAGACTGGCGAATCCTGGGCACAGTTCTCGTGGTGTCCCTGCTCCAAACGCAACCGCATGGGCCACAGCTGCGTAGGCGTTAGCGTACTGGACGTCTCTCCCTGCTACAGGCTAAGTTGGTGGAGCCTCATTGTCTCCGGGTGCTGCGGTCCGTGCGTAATGGGGTGGCATACGGCTCATGTCCGTATTCCGCGCTAAATGAATGTTGACGCAGGCCCCACCAGCTGAAGGGCCTGCAGATCATTGCGCCCACGGATCATGGTGCCCCTGTCAAGGCCCGGCGGCCGTATGAAAACGCAAGCGTCCCCAGAGACAGCAAGTCGTGGCTCGAGTCAACACCCCTGATGCAACTTCATAGCTTCAATCCGATATCAGCGTTCTCAAGCACCTCCACAATAATCCCTACAGCCCCTGTGGTGATCGAGTCGGCGGCCAGAGGACTTCGATGGCGAACAAGGCCACAGATACACCAGCTTCCTCGACGGAGTCAACCGCGCAAGGCAGCAAATCGAATACCTCGCTGTAGACACAATTTTCTTGCGATGAGCGCCCGGCCACATTTCGATATGGACGGATATCTTCATTGCAACCACCCAGAGTGCACGAAGAAATACCGGTCCTGGGACAGCCTGAAGACTCACAATGAGGCCGCCCACCTTGGACGAAAAATTCATTGCCACTACCCGGATTGCGACAGAACATTCACGACCAAAGGAAATTTGAAAATACACGAAAGGGTTAAGCACCTTGGGTTACTATTTTATTGCGAGCACCCAGGTTGCGACAAAGCATACACAACCCGGGAAGTTCTAGAAGAACACGAAGATAGTTCGCATCTTGGGATACGAGTTCCTTGTGACGACCCGGATTGCGACAAATCATACCAAAGCAGGACCGCTATGAGAAGGCACAAAAGGAATGTGCACCTTGGAGAAAGAAACCTTTGCGACTGCACGGGTTGCGGTAACAAAGGCAAAAGGTCGCCACCCCCTGCCCAGGCTGAACATGACACGGATCCCGCATCATTGCCTAGCAGAGATAGTTCAACTATCTATGTATCAAATCAACAGCTCACACAAGCTACCGAGGACACCCGCGGCAGGAATGACACGCCCATACCGGGCGTAGGTGATGCGGAAATCCCTATTGATCCTGCGCTTTTCAATGATCAGCAAGCGTGTAACGATGATGATGAAGACGGCAACAACACCTCGATTAGTGGTGACGAAGATAGGCCACCCCCCCCTGTCCCCTGCAACAGCATTCCATTTCACAAGGCCAATTTACAACCCGCTCGTCAGAGAGGAACTAAGAGACGGAAAACTCAAGACAGGCACTGGGGCCAAGAAAGTCAGGCGTTGTCAGAAGCAGAGTCAGGGATTCACCCACGTCAACCCCGACAAGTTACCACGACCATGCTCCGCAGGTCAGGCCTTCTAAACCCGCCAGCGGCCCCTGATAGCTCTTCAATAGCCATCCGACCCCAGCAACCCGTCAACATGCCGTCGGGGGAGGATCAACTACACCATCAAGCCCGGCATGCCGTACGGGACACCGTCCAAAACAACGGAGCCACGCAAGTATTCTGCAATCATCCCAAATGTCGCGGCCAGGCCAAGCGATTCAACAAATCGTGGGACTTGCAGCAACATGTCTGGGTCCATTCAAGAGACAGGCGAATAAGGTGCACGTGCCATGATGGGGGGCCTTCTGCTAGGAAGCCATTCAATGAACATCTCCAACTAGGCAAGTGCCAGCAACTTGACCCAAAACGCGCACCTTCCGATCTTGAGGATATAATGGTCTACGGATGCATTAAAGGTGGGAAAGAGCTTGCCTTTGCTAGCTTCAATGCGCTACAGTAAGTTACTCAAGATACAATTGAGATATAGTGGCTAACATTTTGAAGGGAGCACCGAGTCCCGCGTACACGGTGCCCTCACTGCAGAAAAGCCTTGGGAAAATCGGTTGACTACCATACGCATCTCGCTGGTTGCCCAAGGAATCCGGCCCCGGATAGTGGTCCTGTATTGGGCGGCGAAGACGACCACGAGGACGACGACAGTGTTTCATCTGTAGATTTCATTTCTAGCAGAACTACGATGATGGCCCCTAGTCCTGCAGGCGGTGACGCAGGCGGTGACCAAAGCGATCAAGGCAACGGCGACGCTTGCGATGCCCATCAACAACTAGACCCACCTAGCAAGAGACACCGCCTTGAGGAGCTCAGGGAATATTATAGACACAAAAGACAGAAGATTCAGGAACAACAGAACGACATGTCCACCCTCGGCTACTCGACAAATCACGACTACGGATGGTTGGGAGACGAACCAGAAAGCCAGATGTTGTCAGAGTCCCAGGCACATCACCAGCCCGGAGAGTCTTCATCAGCCCACAGCTCTCCAACAGCATCGAGTGGTTTCCCGAATGCCATTCAACAACAACCCATCAGTCTCAACACCGACCAGCCCGGGGACGGCGAAAACAGTGAGGACGATCGCGATTTTGGCCCTGGGGGTGACGATGAGTATGCTAACTACGACTGCGATGGCGACGGTGAGTACAGCGGCGATAACATCTCACCCGGTGGTGATGAAGATAGGCAGTCTGCCCATCGAGAGGCCGGACATGGCAGGCACCGGGACCAAGATCATGCGGAATCAGCAAACGATATGCCATTTATGGCTCATCCCTCGCCGACTCTCCGGGTGCGAGGGGACATCGCTCGGGATAGAGCAAGGCCAGCTAGCTCTGCCATGACCATCCAACCTGAGCAGCCTAGGCTCGATGCCTACCCACCCGAGGACAGCGAGAGCGGCACCGATAGCACCTCCCTCGCTGGTGATGAAGACAGGCAGTTGCTCCCCTCTGCCTCCGGTAGTAACATTTCATATCGCCAGGCCCGTTCACGAGAATTTCGCCCGATAGGAGCCACGAGACGGAAGATTCAAGAGACCGAACATGGCATGCACAGGGACACACCATCAGAGACAGAATCAGGGGCTCAACCACATTTTCGGCCCCAGCAAGTTGTCGAGGACACTAGCATGTCAATCCGCCTCAACTCACCAGCAGTAACCACGACCCCAGATGAGCCTTCATCAGTCCACAGCTTCCCAGATCTTGTCGTGAATGCCAGTCTCGACGCCGACCCGGCTGCGGACGACAGCGAGGACGACAGCGAGGATGACGACCGCAAAAGACAGAAGATCCTTCAGGCAAAGATTAAACAGAAATAAAAAAAGATCAACAAGGACCTAAAAGAGGCAAAAGAATGCTTAGAAGGAGCTAAGAAGGCAGAAATGGACTTAGAGAGGAGAATAAGGGCACTTAAGGCTTGGCAACAGAACATCGAGGGTGTTATCCAGAATATGATCGAGCAAAGAAATGAAAGCTTCAGGAGTTTAGGGGATATGGAAAAAGATCTAGATGGTATGCGCGAGAAGACGCAATCGGCGAGGAGAGATGTGGAGGAGAAGAGACAAGATCAGAGTCAGATGGAACAGGGGATGCAACAACTCTTAGGATAGTGCAAGCCTTCGTCTCTCTAATCCCGAGGCCCAGAGTGGGGCCTACTATATATATCGCAGGGTGCTAACCAGGTGTAAAGACCAGGGTGCCTCCGCTCGGATAAGTCTCGGAGGGATAATATACTGTTGGATTGCGTACGGCACATTCGATCAGGATGATAAGGATCAATACGATGTCGGGCCAAAAGTGATGATGTTCTTGATTGATCTTCCTCCCGGCCCCCTCTTTTCTCGAGAGGGGGTTTTCTAGTCATCTGACTTAAGGCTAGGATATCTGTGTACCAGAGGTTTATGCAAATTCGGGGCAGATGCCGCCACACGAGGGGTCAATCCAACATATACTTAAGCCTAAGCCGCGCCCCGTTCATTCATTGTCCCCCAAAAGCAACCTCGCACATCTGTCAACATGACTGAGCCCGGCACTCCAGCACCAGATCTCGCCGCGCTCCATGCTCGAGCCCGTCGAATAGAAAATCTAATCGCTTCTCGAATCGATAAAGTAGTGAAACTACTTAGTCATATTGAGACAGTCATTCAACCGCAGACAAGTGGGCCGAGACCAAGCACGCGACTCGCAGCTCGTGGCAAACCTCGAAGAAAAGACATCGATGAGCCGCCACCATGGATTACCTCCGCCTTGAGCGAGGCAAGGGAAGAGATGTCTGCGCTTGGTGCTCTTGCGAAAGACATCATTACTGCCTTATCACAGGTACCAGAAGAGTCACACGCCGAGTATGATGTCTTAGGTCAAGGACGGAAGGATCCAGGGCGAGAAGATGTGCGGCAAGGTGCAACACCAGCTGGCACTTCTGGGCGCGATTCCGACGAGCAGGCAGTCCTAGCAAGAGCCAAGAACCACGCCGCATCCAACCCGAGCACGGAGACTATCGCAGCCAGCAGCCCAGAGGTTATCAGCGATGCAGCCCAGCAACCGCAGTTTCACCCAGCCGAATCCGGCATGGCTCAGCTCTTTAGCATCACGTGGGAGATGCCTGTGATGACCAACCAGCCTAACTAGGACCGTCAAAAATGATAAAAAGCGCTGCATCTGAGTTCTCGTTGACCTCGATGATGACCTACAACAAGAAGTTGGTCAACACTGACATTTTCCCCGGTAGGGACGTTAGCTTACACGAAGAATAAAGTAGGATAATAGCGACGCTGAAATAGCGAGGGAAAATAAGAGTAATTGGCAGTAGAGCAAAGTTGTTTGGAAGGCGTTGATGTCGAGCGTGACGAATTTATAGTTGGTGAGTAGGTCTCCTGAATTGTCAATGATGGTTGTGGGAGGGGAAAGAGGGGCGACGAGGAGGAGGTGCATTGCTTCTGCTGCCTGCACACCGACAACGGGACGGAACACATCGGGTTCGGAAATCAATTCGTCACGGTCTAGTAGACCAACTAGTCCTTCTTGCGCCTCCTTCAGTCGGTAGGATCAGCATGCGGTACAATGCAATAGCGACGTATCTAAAGACCCATGAAGTTTCAAGGAAAACAGCAACAAGAATAATGCCCAAGGAGTCCAAGGCTGCCTGCCCCATTTTCAGTCCCCTATCTCGGTCGCTGGGGTCCAAAGATGGTGCGAAGAGGTTTTTCCTGACGTTTAATCACTTTTAAGACATCAACCCCCGTCCGTTCGATGTAGTCAACATGCCCGCGTCTTTGGTCAACTTCCGAGTCGTCTGGGATACTTAAAGTTCCGTCTTTACACTCTCTTGTCAAGTTCCTGTACCTGCATCCAAACGCCTCCTTGTAGGATTCGTCCCAAGCAACCTCGACGAGAGGATGATCGGACCCGCTCGAGTGAAACTTGTAGACAGATATGTCTCCGTTCCTAAGCACTGATGAACCTGCCCACTTCCAGGCCGAATCGGCGCTGTCTCACTGATAATTGCAAGTCCACTTTCTCTTATCAGCGAAAAGATGCCTCCATGCATAACAAGGACAATTTTTGGAACACCGCCCCTCTTCGATCTGTGGTGTTCTTTGGCGATGTCCTGCGCGGTACTGTGCAGATATTTCAGGAATCCGCCGATGCCTTTTTCAACCTCCTCCAAGGACCGAGAGTTCTTGAGTGCGTTCATAAGACCATCCAGAGAACTAAAGCCGGAAGGGCTGTTCCCAAACCAAGTAGTGTTGGTTAAATCGAACTTGTCAAAGCCCAGGACCTCGCCAGCATTGGTGCCCTCACCACCTCGAACTCGGATGTATGACGCATAAGTGCGCCCATTCTCCCTCCTAGTTACGGGAGCATAGTCCTGAGGCCAGTCGGTCGCTTCTCGAATTCGGTTATCTCAGTAGAGAAGCAGGTTCCCATCCTTTGTGGATCGCGAGCCCACAAGCCTAAAGCTTTCGCTCACATGTCCCGCAGTTTGTATGCCTCTCAGGCATGAAGTGGAGATAATGATGTAGACGTTATCGACTAGGGTTGGTAGCCCTTGAGATGCTCGGGCCTTTCCTTCTTCTGTGAGGGCACCGGGACAAAAGTCACCGCAATGGAATCGGATTTCTTTTTAGGAGAGTCTCCAGTACCATCGTGGAGCTTCTTCATCAAATCTCGAGCCTCAGTCTCTGGGATGGTCTTGATGTCGATAGCTTCTTCATGCGGGGAATCGACATTGGAGATGGCCTCTTCATGACGAATCAAGATGAGATCAACGCTCGTCGCGTCCATTATTATCGAGATGTGTGGAAAGAAGAGGGGAGAGGTGCTGAGCTGAACGTGATGCCCGAGCAGAGATTATATTTATACTATAAATACCTGCACATCAGTGCCGTGCGTTTAGCTCTCTGAGGCATCGCTACGAGACAGGCACCAAGCAACTCATGACTGAATCCGTCGGCCGCCACAGACCAAGCTCACGTTTGTGTCAAAACCTCATGAATTGCTACATAAATAACGAAAATAATATCATCTCCTCCGTCAATTACCAGGGTACACTTACCGCCTCCGCTTCCACCTAATGCACTCTTCCAAACTCATAATCGTAGCGCCGCCATTCTTGGTCCATCCAATACCTTAGGGTTTCACATGAACTCAACCCTAGACGGCATCGCAAGCATATTTATCCAGCAATGGGCTTGGCTGAGTTGCAGTTCCAGGAGGGTTGTGGCTCTTCCATGGCCAATTCACTTTATTCAACGGCATTGGCGTTGCCATCCAGACCCTTTCACTCGCCAGAAAGAGGCAGTGTAATATACCAGGCCCTGAGTGCATGGCCTTGAGGATGGGAGTGACCTTCGGATAGCTTTGGGCGAACTTGTCGTATGTCTCATCAATTGACAAGAATTGATGCCCGAGCCGAAGCCACATCGCCATGCTGCCTTCGTCCGCCAAGAATAGAAAGATAAGGACGATACCAATGAAGAGAATTACCTGCCAGGCGGATCTGTACCTTGCCTTTGTCTTTGTTGACGCTGTGTAATGGTCCTGTGCCTCGTCTGCCTCTGAGGAATTCGTTTCCCTTATACAGTCAGATTCAGGATCACTTCTGGATTAGTCCAGTGACGTACACCTTATCATCCCTTAATGCTTTGCGTGCTTGCGTCATCCTAGCCAAGGGAACAAAGACGAAGTAAGTCGCCATTCCCATCGCTGCCTGTGTAGCGACGCCGAACGAGAGGGAAGTCCAGGCCGGAAGTCGAGTCGCCTTCATGGCGAGAATGGTGGTCGTAAGAATCGGAATGACCTTCAGGAGGAGACACTTCAGAACGACGCTCAGAGAGTCTGACTTCCGAATTAATCTCTTTTCTTGCGCTTGACCGGAAAGTACCAAACCCAGATGAACCATATCGTCCAGCATGAGGGGTAGTGGGGGCCAGCAAATACGCTGAATGGCATCTGGGGCAAACAGAGGTATCAGTTTTGACAGCGCCGGGTTCACAGAAGTTATCTCATTAAAAAAATGGGTTGGCATCAATGGAATGAAGCTGGAAAAGAAGCAAAGAAAAAGAAGAAGAAGAGTGTAGGGGAGGATGTAGATTGCGCGTGGCCGGCTGAGTTTGCCTGTTCCCAGAAGGGGGTTTTTTTCATCATTCACGGGAGAGTCCATCTTGGTTAGTGATGAGAGACTGTTTTCAACGATGGAGACATGTGCTGTTATGTATGGCTTATCTTTGGCTTGACATGCCCACCTCTACGTGAACTAGGAGGCGTCTGTTGCTTGGTCAATACAACCAGACCAACGCAGCAGTGCAACGTGTCTGTTCCATACTACCCCTCCCGTGGAGGTGCATCTTTCCCCGCGCAAATAAGGATTGAGCACTTCCTTTTGCCATTTTCCGGAAGCAAGACAGCGCAACGCAGCCAGTCTTAGCTGCTGAGACAATCGGGACAGCCGCAGGATGGCTTACAGGTAGTGCGACCTGAGGTGAGAAGGAGGTGAATGACTGCAGCAGCCAGGCGGGTAGTTAAAAAAACAGAAACTCATGAGAACAGGAGTACCATCGCCGTCCGGAGTTTTCAGGGTCTTGGGAAGAGGAAGAGGGCAGGTATAAAATCTCCGGATCACCCGTAAAATCACGGAGACATATCGCTCCAGTGACGAACCAGGATCAGGTGGTTGATTTCGTGCCCCCAAATCTCTTCATGTCCGTAGGGCCATCGCAGTCATGGTCAGACAAAACCCTGCTGCCAGAGTGACCCTTCTAAGACTTGAGAATTAAATCCTTGTACAGGTCAAGACGCAATCAAAGTCGGGATGGAGATCTGAGTGGTTTCTCAAGGCCAGACTCTTTTATCACAGGTGATGTGCTAGTAGGATGGGGAAGGTAGCCCAGGCAGTTTCTATTAGGTGCTTGTAATTGGCAATCTCGAATTAACCCCAATTATTAGATAATAGTAGCTACCTGTCTGAGAAATTCCGAGTTGCCTCTCCCCGGAGTTCTAATTAATAAAATGCCCACTTCGGTGGCGGCAGAACCACGTGTTACTCCGGCTTTCGGCCGAAAACAACCGTAGGGAGAAGGTACGTGTAAGGTTTCACCGACTGCAGCTCTTCTGAAGTCTAGATGCAAAAATAACAGCCTCTTCCAGACTGCATCTGAGTACTTCTGTCGCAGCACGGAGCCCGAGCTCTTCGAGATCCGTATCTAGGGTATGACCTCAAACCATCCACCATCATACAAAAGGCACGTGTTCAGGGAATATGTCTCGAGATAAATGTGCCGGACAGGCTCCAAACCCTCACCCTCGCTCATGCCAGCGACGCTTCGTCCCTCCCTTGTAAACCGAAGCAACAGACTCCTGCCACATGGCCGGCGTGACGGAATTGGGCACAAGAGTAGTCGAACATTGCTGTGGTGACAATTGCTGCACTCCTGTTGCTAGAGAGGTCTGGACGGCATGGATATCCACGATGGGAGGGGCTTCTGTAGCACCTGAGGTCGAACCGTTAAGAGGGTTGGCCTGGGAGTGAGTGGGCGTACTAAAAGTCGTGTTCCATTGTCTGCGAGTCTATTAGCACACACAATCTAGACACTGGCAGATCCCCCGCCAGAGAGTTGGTAACTTGCTCAAAAATACTTGTCGGATTCCATCCGAGCTGATCCGCAGATGACATGCTTTGGAGCATGTCAGGAGCCTGGGTTCCTTGTGACATCATGACGAGCGACGGTACGTCTGGGAAGTCACTTTCGCTGTCCACAGGGCCCGTGGAAATGGGAGGCGTGATGGGCTGGCTAGTATAACTGACTCGTTGGGCATCGCTCGTACTCAGGTGCTGATCCACAGATCCCGATCGACGGACGACTGGCTGCAAGGGTTCCGAGGCTCGCGGTGAACTAGAGTGGCTCCCGCTTGGACACATTGACTTCAGCACAAACGACTCCTGGACGTCTTCAGAAAGCGCCTCTCGCAGGGCACTCAACGGCTTCTCCAGTTCCGGTCTAGACCATGCCTTCACTGCCTTCTCCAAGAATCTCATACATCTCGTGAGGAATTCTTGCTGTGTCATTGGCATGAGGAACACGTTCTCACTTGCATATGGCTGTTCCATCATGGAATCGGGGGGTGAAGCGGCTCCGTAGGATATGCCGGCCAAGTCGTGTACCTGGTCCTAGGGCCTGGGTTTGATATCTGTTGCTGCTGCATTGACGTTTGTTGATAATCATCGGAGGGGTTCATGGGCGTTGTGCTGTCTGTCTTCGAGTCTGAACCGTTCGGCCGCACACAGTCAATCTGCAACTTAATGCACTGGGAGCATGGCCATATATTTGTTTTCGCGGCATCGCATTTTGTTTTTCGTTTCCGGCAATTCTCGCAAGCTCTAGATACTACAGTCCAGTTGCTTTAGGATAGGAAAAAAAGGGCCATAGAGGATGTTGGGGGATGCAAGGTGTGATTTACCTTTCAACCGCTTGTGGCGGTTGTGCTCATATACGAAGACATAGTCTATACACAAATATCAGCATATTCCATGCGGCGGTATCTTTCAAAGGCCGAGGATCATAGCGTACTCTTTGGAGTTACTCCTTGTATCTGCTGCTGAGGCGCGACTGAAAAGGAATCCATCTTGGAGTTCTGTGGTAGAATGCGGCGGACGGGGGGGGGGGTTCGTTGTCAGACACGGCGGACAGCGCGGTTCTGAGGTCACGGCCGCGAAGAATATCAAGTGTTGGTGACAGCAGCGGCCGATATGAAATCGGCGCGCAATGCAAAAGAAGAGAAAGCCAGCGACGCCGTAGGAGGATCGATGAAGTGATATGCTTTCAAGGCCGCGCGCAATGGTAGAGTATGATCGCGGGGTGAAGAGGTTTGTGGGACGGACTAGTCGTGACAGTAGGCGATAAAAGTAACGGTAGCTACCGTAAGCGTAAAATGTCGGGGTTGGCTCGACGATGAAGCAGCAGAGGACACACGGGAGATGCTAGACGCAACGATGCTGGGTGCGCTGCGCTGCGCGAGGTACTGTATGTGCGAAAGGTGGAAGAGAGGAGACGTATTACCGGGCAACCGGGGCGTGTCGGGGCGGCGAGAGCTGGACGTCTTAAACTGAACCGCAGGGCGGCAGCAACGTGCGGATGGATGGGAACTCGTCGGGGTTATGCCCCTGGAACTTGGAGCTTGGCCTTTCGAAATTGAAAACCTTGACCTGGTCAAGTACAAGGTACAAGTTACAAGTTTCATTTCTTTTGCCAGCCATTGTAGCAGGTCAAACACCTACCAGACCGTCAGCCCTCTAGTCTAGGAGAACAAATAGTTAACGAGTTTCCGGGCTGGGGTTACTTGGGATCACGGCAGGGTGGCAAGCAGGGTTCAGACAGGGGTGAGACAGGGGAGGGAGATGCAGGTACAGGAAAGCGGCGGGCAAGTGTGGGATGAAGACCAAGAACGTGGATGGTGTTTGCCACAGCCTCATGCGTGAAGCACACTACCCCCGAAAATACGGAGATCTTGATTGAGTTATCGTACTCACTTACTGCGTGGGGCGAATCGTTACTGTCTTATCAACTTGAAGCATGAAGTCTTTGTATCGTATCGAGGTATTGCCTGCGTGCACTGCCAAATTTCCAGCTTCTCTTCATGTTTCCGTATTTAACCAAGCCTAATGTGTGTCACCTTTGCCCTTCATCTCTGCTCCCCTGCCGCTGTAATGTGTGATGGCCATTGAAGTTCGCACACCTTTCACGTCGGCCGTGCACCATTGGGCTCTTAATGACCAGCCAAGACCCCGACGAATCCAGCAGTAACAATTACGGCCGACCCGATCTTATCCATGGAGTTATTCGTGTCAAGAATGTAGATGATGTCGTTTAGTTTATGGCCATTCTTCTTGGCTTCCTCTGTAAGCTCGTCTGTCGGCGCCTCCGAAACTGTGCCATGGTAGTAAATCTTGGGTTTCGGTCCTGTTTTCTTGCTAAATGAGACACCATTAGCCATGCTGTGAGGTCATATCGAAGCAAGTAACCACTCACTTCAATCGGGCTTTGCCCTCCGATTCGGAGTAAATGGTGACGCGCATGACGTGTGATGAAAATGGACGAATGTGACTTATGCAATGCCTCAATGGTAAGCCACGAACTCTTTATATAGTTAGCGGTAATACGAACACGAGGGAAATGAGTGACAAGAAATTCCATCCAGTCGGTCGTTTCTACCAAATCTCCCACATTTATTATTAGATAGGCGATCAATTTCTCGGGAGACAAAAGGCGTCTTCTAGCCTGGCGGCTGTGTGAAAGTAGGGCATCACCTCTCCAGCACTGTACTCTCGCAGAGGATACACGTTCACATGTCGAAATCATTTAATGGATGGCAAATATAACAGAGTCGTTATTATGGCTAACATACATGCGAAGGAAACTCATGCCTACACTATTGAGCTGCAATCCATCAAGCTTAACCCATGGAGGGCAGATCTGTCACCTCCCGTCTATCGTAGCCATCTTGGCGGTCCGCCTCCCACAATATCTTGTTGAATACCTCAAGAAGTCGAGACGATAAACCTTCTGGTGGACGGAACCCGAGTTTGACGAGGCAGATAGTGGCATACCAGGCTTCTACCTTAGGGTTGCCGGCCAGGTTCACAAGCTCATGGCTTTCCAAACGAAGGGTGCTCTCCTGCAGTCGCTCAATGACTCCTTCGACCGACCCAACCCACTCATTTGGACTGATGGTGCTATGTAATAGAGAAAAGTCTTTCAGTCCCAAAATGCTCTCGCAATGGCGCACCCGCTCCACAAGGGGACCTTCGAGGGGTAGCACCTGTGACTCAATCGTCGCAACCGCTTCAACGAGCCCGTAACAATGAGCTGTTGTGAAAAGCTGGTTCCACTCACATGTGACGCACACATCGCATCGTCTTATTTTGCCTTCCTTGACGACGCCATCTAGCAAACGGACTCGGATGCTAAAGAGCCTTAGTAGTATATGACGTCCATCGTCATTGATGCCATCTCCTGGGTTATCGTCGGTGTTAATCTCATCAGCGTCGATATCATCGTTGATATGGCTGCTTGTATCGATATCGTCTTCTACAGTGATGCCGCTATCGATAGTGACATCGGTATCCGTGTCAGTCCCAGCAGTGGTATTGGTGCCCGTACTGGTCTCGTCATCGATGTCAAGGTCATGTTGTCTACCTGACGGCACACTGTAGCAATCTGCCAAAGGGTTTCCGACGGATGATCGGCGTCTCTCCTCGATGTTCTCGAGCAGAATCTTGGTAGCTTCGACAGGATTCAACTCAATCACCCTCGGAGAGACATCGACACCCAAGGTGCCCAGACATTTCGCAAGGTGAAATGAAAGAGCCTCGACGGAGTCATCTTGGGTGTCGGAGTTGCCATCAAGGCATGGGCGACAGGGCAGGTCGCATATCAGCGGTGTAGCTCGGGCTACTCGAGGGGAAGTAGGGTCCTCAAGGGAGCGTGAACGTGTGTCGGAATTATCATCAGGACGGAGGTTGCGTGGCGCACGAGTGAAAGATTGTTGATGAGTTGACTGCTCGGGACTCCTTTCCGTTTGTGCAGCAATCATCGCCAGCCTCTCCTTCAACTCGTCCGCAGCGAGAGTGCCTTCCTTAGGTGCACGATTTTTGCCGTCGTCACCCAGGGGATCTCGAGGGCTGCTTGTTGGAGTCTTTGCCGCACAAGACTCTGAATTTGGTCGAACGCTTGGTCGTGCTTTTTCAGAGCGTTCAAAAGTCTTTGGTGTGACATTGACAGGCGATTTATTGATCGTTGTTTTTCTGTAGCGGGATAGAGCAGGTAAGGGCGTGCGCTTGGGGCGGTTGGGAAGAGGAGAACACCGAGTGGTGGCAAGCCTTTGAATGAAAACATTCTGACAGTGCCAGGGCCTCGAGATAAATGTGGACAAGCGCATGGTGTCTTCCTGTTGCTGCCCTGTATAGGTAGGATAAAGAGAAGGGTAAAGAATGGTGTTGGAAATAGCGGTTTGGCTGGCATTCGATCGAGGTGGGCGCTTGAGTGGACTTGGAGTTCTTATGACAAGACTTGACTGAATACTGTGGAGGGTCTAGCCTCTTGTCATCCCGCACGGCACCCCATGTGAGAGGTCAGAATATCAGCAAGCCCCAGCTCTGTCGAGACGCGTTCGACCTTGCTTAATAAAGCAATAGCGTTGCCACCGCAAAAGCAAGCATCAGATAAAGCAAGCCTTACCTGCATCACGAAGGGGAGTCACGACGCGTCTCCTTCGTGCGACGTTGTGATTCGTACTGCACGTAACCCCCTGCCGACACAGTGTCCGTATTGTAACGCAGGGGTCCAACGATCGGCCAGCCCCTAGAAAGATGTATCCACTAGCATCAACTGCCACAGTGTGCCAAGCGATCCTAAGATGATGGAGGGAAAGCATCGGCCCATCCTCGAGAATGGGCGCGGCCGCTGGATTGTCTCACACGAGTCTCCGAGGACCATCGGGCGGCGAGCTGCGGCGCCCATCGCGGGGAACGGCATCTTACTGGCGCAGAACACATGACAAAGGGTTTCTCCCATCATCCGCAAACATCTCAACAAAGGCAACGGTAGGAACACTAGAGAGATCAATCCGAGATTAAAGAATCAAAGTATCGTACATTTGAAGAAGCAGTCTCCGCCATTGTCCAAGGCTACGGCTATAGAGGTTGGGGAACCCTGCCGACAACAACAGTTCTTCTAAACCCAAGCCAACGGCTATGTGATATAATCGCTTTTCGAACGTCCCTCAGAAAGACGGTGACTCTTTCGGGGCTCCATCCCAATTGCTTGGCCGGAAAGTTGAAAACGCCATCGAGATCATCTAATAAATTGTGTAGCAATCGTTCGCTGTACGAGATCTGTGCAGAGAAATGTTACTTGTAGTCTCGAATGAATGACGGTTCCTCACTTACCCAGCTATGACCTGTACGTATGACCTCGATCCCGGCATCCACCATTGACCGCACCTGCTGATCGCATTCGACGACGTGAAAGGAACGCCCCGAACAAATCCCTGCCAACACAATGCTCAGGTTCCACACTTGCAAAACCCGAGGAAGAGGACTTCCGAGTATTGTACTTCCAAACCAGATTGAGTCTTCAGAGCTCTCGATATAGCCTCCAATTCGAGTGCATTGGCCGGCCATGCGGAAAAGTCGCGGCCAGTCCTTGACATTACCGGTCATGTTACATATACGAACGTAGTCGAAAGACCTGGGACTCCAAGTCCAGTTTCGATTGCAATCATCGAGTTCACTGGCACCAGTCAGCAAAAGCCCATTCAAATTCGGTCAACGTCTCACAATTGAACATTGGGCGGGACCCTAAGCGGCTGGATGGGAGCGATGTCTGTCCCAATGACCGTTGAACTAGGATGGGTCTCGGCAAACTGACTTCTTGTCCGTTAGCTTTGAAGACCTCGTCATGGATCGTTAATCGTTAAACGCACATAGCCCAAGAGCCTTGCAGTTAAGCACTGGTCAGTGTGAGGCCATGTTACCAAGCCAGCGACCATACCTATTCCAGTGCCGATATCGAGTACCAGCTGGCCCAACGTCAGCACACAAATTGCCGATGGCCGGTGTGACAATACCTGAATATTCTCCTTCAGGGGCGCTAGGTGAAGACTCCAGCCAGGCTCCTCCGTAGCACTCCGATACCTACCCATGTTAGGTATGGATAATGGTTCATCGGCTTGACTTACTTGGAATCCATCACCCCACGGTATTTGTCGTCGGTCGGTGTGCTAATCGATCGCGTTAGCCAACGAGCGGTCAAGAAGCAGTCAACTGACCAAGAACAAGCCCCTACGTATGCACTGGTGTACTCTCGGCCGTAGACGTATATCATATGCAACTCGTCAGGGTCTAAGGTAGTGGTCGATTTATCATCGTCGCCAAAGGTTGAATCGATAATGTCGTCGTCGTCGTCGTCGGGCTCGCTTCTGTCGCCGGGGAACAAGTGCGGCGGCTGTTCATGGGCCATTGGCGCGGTTGAACTTCGTCGTCGGGGTTCGTCGTGGTCGGCGTCGCAGTCGGGTTTCATCGTGATCGGTCAAGCTGCTATGAGACCATGAAGAGTTTCCCCTGTTGCAGCGCCAGAGAAGCAATTGGGGTCCCAGATAGGAATGACAAAGGAGGGCAGGCGAAGAGCGTCGTCACGAAACTGCTGGTCATTGGTCATCGGGGACAAAAGAAGCAAGAAGGGACTGAAGAACCGTGAAGGGAAAATGACGGAGGCGTCAGGGTGCGCGCTAGTGATCACGGCACGGAACTCGACAGGGCGGG
>JABCKD010001039.1:0-15309 GCA_013186415.1 Fusarium sp. NRRL 66088 | reverse complement strand
TCTACCGAACCCCCTGCCACTGCAACGCGCGAGACTTCTGTCACAGCAGATACTACCACACCAACTAGCAATGCGGTGGCGATGGAGACTGCTGACACAAGCACTACCTGTAAGAAATAGTCCCTGACATTCCCAGTTACACTGCAGTCATTCACATGCGTCTAGTTAGAGTAGAAAAAGAGAAAAGTGAAGAACCAGCGGTAACTAGCGGGGCCAGGACAACTCTTGACCGCTCGATTTTCCTTCCTGCAGTCATCTCAACCGTCACCGTTCTGCACACAATTACTGCCCGGGGTAGCTCGTGCTCCGATGCCTAGACCTCGTATCTCAGCAAACGAGTTCTGCTGATCTGCTCCTTGCAGCTCTGCAATTCCCTTTGATCGCAAATTAGTGCCGGTTTCCTTCTGTTACCTCTGTTATAAGTCTGCTTTTGACTCGTCTGCTTTTGACTCAATCCCCCCCGCCCCCTCTATCTTAACAGGTTTGGTCTAATTATCTCCTTGCTCAAATAACTATTTTTGTTCACAACTTGCAATATTTTTCACCATAGTTTGACATGGAGGCACGGTGTAGCACAGAAGATGGCCGTCGTAAATAGCTACAGGTAATAAAGAATAGTAGCTATCACACCTCCTTCTTTGTATCTCCCGTATCCTTCTCCAGCATCGTGCCACCATTCTTGGGCTGTGATGTTTTCCAAGGTGCTGAGGGCGCATGAGGTGTGCTTGGGGCTGGGGGCTCGTTGTCAGAGCGTGCCTCGAGCTTATATTGTTAGCTAAGTACTCCCAGGAGGTTAAGTGCTCACCTCGTCTTGCTTCAGGCTTTTGAGGAGCCTCAAGTTGCAAGATATGAGATTCCCAACATCCTCCTCCAACTCAAAGGCTCGCAGCTGGATGTTGTTCAAGTGGCCTTGTACATCACGGAGTGTCTCCAGCGCATACAAAATTTCTTCTTGCATAGATCCTCGGTTCATTTTAGAATCCAAGTCTTGTTTCTCTCGCGTGGTAGTTTGGATGTTGTGTCTGGGAAGGAAACAGACGAGAGTGATGCTTTTAACTGAGAATCATGTCGAGACCCACTCCTACCAAAGCGCCTGATCGGCAACCCTGTCCGTGCCTGACTCCGTGCCCGCGCCGGCGTCAAAAGAGCCCCGGCTTTCTCGAAGGGCTCTCCGGCCACCCCACACACGCCAAAGTTCAATGTGGTTGTACATTGAGCCAGTCAGTGGTGCCTGGCACGGATGCTGAGCCGCTTTCACAGCGCGGATGCAGCGCATAAATACCTAGCATCCTGTGTAGTCATCTTCCTCACCATTCACTCGAGATCTATTCTAAACTCTACGTTCAATCCACCATGCCTCCGCGATTCTCCCAACGTCGCAAACGCAAGGCAAGGAGTAGAATGCTCCGCTGTCGTTCGCCTCCACTCCTTAA
Organism: Fusarium sp. NRRL 66088; assembly: GCA_013186415.1. Lineage (NCBI taxonomy): Eukaryota > Fungi > Ascomycota > Sordariomycetes > Hypocreales > Nectriaceae > Fusarium > Fusarium sp. NRRL 66088. Next base: position 13,876 of record JABCKD010001039.1, on the reverse strand, counting down.
TCTGCCAGTGGAAGTGGTGATTCTGATCATGGAGCGCCTTCCGGACTTGACAACCCTCGCCTCGGCCGTTGAAACCTGCCGGGCCATGCACAATATCTTTGGCATGAACAGCCAGCTCATCGTTCGAGAAATACTCTCCAAGGCTTGCGATGATGTTCGACACGACCGCAACCCATATCAAGGTGTCTGCTGGCTCATCGAGAACTTGGAGTTCGCGGTGCGCCGTCAGTTCTTGCCGCGATCACCTGTCGAAGATGCATTTGCCGTCACTTGGTCACTCTTCAGTGAGATGGAGGTGGAAGAAATCCTCTATCCCATTGCTCGCCAGCTAGCGTGGACATACGACCGCCCCCAAGACGCGATCAAGTTCTTGAAGGCTGTTCGCCATCACCAGAAGCCATTTATTCTTCCCCCGTCCCGGAGAAGCTCGCCCGCCCTGTTACCTGTCGCAAGGTCACTGCATCACTTCTTCCAATACACCAACGACGAGGCCCAACGACAACTAGCTGCCAAAGACATCATGCACCTTGCCGAGTTACAGGGTCATCATACTACATTTCTCTGGATCACTAGCAATGCTGCTAGACAGAGCAAACGCTATATGTTCACGCTCTTTTTCCCGCCCCAACCTCCTTTCATTTTGCAGTCGGAGCCCCTAACGTACGGGTCTAACTGGCCCCCTTGGCGGCTACGTATGGCTTGATATTGAATTGAGCAGCTGTGCAGTCGTTGAAACGTTCAGCCGCAGTTCCTAGCCTTACTTGAGTGACTGTTAGATAGTCAATTGAAGACCAATCTTTATGAGCTCCGTCCAGGAATTCGACATCGCAACTCAAGGGATACACAGTGCGCCGTCACGCACGAGGATAGTCAGAGGAACCATTCCGAACCCGATCCTAACTCCCGACTCAGACCCCGAGACACACGGGCTAAAAAAGAAGGGGTAGTGGTCGAGGTGGATCCCCCCTCCCTCTATATTGGATATCACACCACTTGGTGGGCCAGATTAGCGTTTACAGGGACACCCATGACGGCGGCTATTTGACAGAAGAGACTACTTCAACGGGTATTTGAAGCGTCAAAGGCTTCGCTGTTTTTATCAGACTACCCTTCCAATGTCTACTCGCCATGAGCTCTCCGAACCCGTTTTACGCGAATCCAGAAACGTCCTGCTGCGCAGCCTCTTCACTCTTGGTCGAAGAACGCCGGCGTAGTGGTCGTACGAACCTGGCGCTTATGGGCTGTCAAAACCGTCTGGCACTTCTCGAAGCCTTGCTCGAGGACACAAAAGATCAAATGAGACAGCTGCGCTGGGAAAACCAATGTCTTGCACTCACTTTGCGCCAATTGGTAAGAGGCTCGTATTCGGAACCTGTCCGGTTTTTGTTAACACCTGAGAGGATGTGACATCACAAATAGAAGCTGAAAACGCCGAAAGCCGGTTCATGAGGAAAGAGGGAACAAGCTGTGCCTCGCTCCTGGTCGATTAAGAAGTACCACCACACCATTATGCAGCCTTACCACAACAACAGGGATATCAACTGAGTCAGTACCGGGAACGGGCTGATCGGTCGCCGTCCGGTCTTTACCAACACCCTCTAGATAGTCAATTTGACGTTGTCCAGCCGGTCTCTGGCACCACTGTAGACAAGCAGGGATAGAAGGGGACGCGATCCGTCGATCAAGGTGGTTCCATGTCAGAATCAGCTATTAGGATGTAAGCAAGTTGAACATTGCCTCTGTTGTTAGTAAATGGCTCATGGTTGACGAAAGGACTCAAAGACCCTTGTACGTGCCAAGTTGTACATGATCCGAATCCCCCATCCCCCTTGCAACTGCCCAGCACCTCAAATGACCCCCCGGCGCATGAAAATTGGGTCACGGGGCTTCTCCACTTAAACGTCGTCTATCTTCTCCCTGTTTGATTCCAAGATTGGCGCCCATCGCGCGCGCCTTCACCAATAGAGATTGCAAGACCACCTGCCCACCTAGCCGCGACCAGATCCTTAAGTGCTTTGATGGAAACGACACCCACGAGGAGAGAGCCGATCTCAGCTCAACACAGTGCCAGCCCTTCTAACACTGTTCCTACTGATTCTAAAGCACGGCCCCCGGGCCATCCTACAATTGAGCGGCAATATACCAGCCAATGATGAGTAGATTTCATCACGTCGCTTCTTAGGGGCTGCACTATAAATGCTGTGTTCTCCGTCGATCAACTGTCTCTTTGTTTCGCCTTTAATTGTGCCCATTTTTCAAGAGCGACCGAGATGCTACCACCCCTTCGACCTCAAGATCCAGCCCAGGATGAGAGACCCGGAACGGGTGATCCGCGTCGGAGAGGACAGCCCTTTGTCAGTTTGCAACTATCCACTGCGGGTGAGCACCCTACTCTTCGTGCAGCCTACGCGTTTCTGTACAACGAGATGCACCAGTTTCAAGACTCCTTGGAGAATCTTAAGCGCCAGTCCCGCCGCGAGAGTGAGGATCTTCGGCGTGACGTCAAAGACCTTGCGCTCAAAACTCAAGGTGTTCTTCGCGAAGTTCGAGAGCTAAAGCAGGTTATCAGTGCTTCGACAAACCTGGTGGTATGGTCTCTCCCAGATGTGCATTGCAGTTGTTCTGACAGTTTAAGGTTATGAGTCATGACTCCCGTTCTCATCGCCCTCACTCCATGCCAAGCCCTTGTGCCTCAAGTCCCATCACACCCCAGGCAATGGATTGGGTTTTCCTCTCTTCAGTGTCGCATAACACCTCGCCCCAGGCAGAGCAACCATAAATATACATCTAGCTCCATTTAGATAGCTTTGTAACCGCCTCGTTTTGATGGAGGATGCTTGTTTTATTTGCAGTCACGAACGATACGGGGACATTCATATCATCACAGTCTTTACGTAGCTCGTCTTCAGTGTTGAGAAGTAGAGGGGCGGCAGGTGGATCCTAATAAGTTCAAGCAATCGATTTATCGTTGGTTGCCAACATAACCCTGTGTCCGAAAGGCTGGGGGCTCCTGGCAGAGCTGAGGGAAGGAGCTTAGCTGAGTCTTGATCCCCCGACACCAACCACACCATTCGGGCATGAGATGGGGTAGCACTCAGATGATCAAAAATCACACAGTGATATGGCGGCTAGAGTTCCCAGCACGGGACAGGAGCCAAATTAAGCACCGCGGTCGGTTGGTTTAGAGGACCCTCTAATGATTTAAAGCCTCGTTCTCTCGCTCGCTTTTCACATTCCCTCTTATACAGTACCACCATCATCATGTTTTCCACACTCGCCCCGTTCGACATGCTTTGGCCGACCCATTACCACAGCAATACGACATGGATATTATCAATATTTTGTTTCAAAACAAGTCATTACGGCTTTCAGGAAAATATGTTACCTTAAATAGCCATTGGGAGGATTGGAACGTGCCCCCGTGGTTCGACTCGTCAACCACGTCAGTGTCAAAGGAGGATTTGAATGACCTATACCATCACGCCAAGGTCGTTCACTTTACTGCGGTTGGAAAGCCTTGGAGCTACCGAGTCAAGGAGGTCCGTCAGATGAAGCCCAAAGGCCATGAGGTGCTGTTTGAGCAATGGGAAAGGTGGAGACGCCTTGCGCGTGATGTGTGCCCACCAGGCGTGATCAATGAAATCTAGGGTGGCGGGGAGAAGGAGTTCGTCCATCTGACTTGTCGGGGATACGGCTGAAGGCCCTGGTCATGCAAGTATTTTTAACCATATTCTATTTCAAGACCCTCAATACATGCTGCCGGGAAATCTTCTCCGGTGAACTCGCCGGGCTGCCGCTTGAGCCGACTGGGTCCACCCCGAATGGAACCACCGGGCACGGTGGTAAGTGGGGCCGTTATCAAAGCGCTTACGGCACGGAGCCTCCACACCAAGAGAACAAAGAAGATGGTGTGGACAAGCAGGGGTTCTGATGGCGCTAGTAAACTCTGTTGGCTTCGCTCCCTCACAGCGAGTGTGGTTGCATTCGTTTCTGGATTTAGAAACTGATTAAACTTGCTTGTGCAGTGGAAACGACCTTGCATAGTTAAAAGAGGCAGCCCTCTCAAGTTAGGATCTAAGGTAACAAATCTCAACGCCAACCATTTTTTACAATCAACTTCAAAGAAAATCTTCCCCACAAACACCATCATGCCTTTCTCAATGCGCCGTGCTCTCAAAGACATGTATCTTTCCGCTGCATTCCAGATCCTGGATGTGTGGAACTACATATCTTCATGTCCTTCGTGCGCAGACTTGCCCATTCTTCGAGCAGTGGTGGCAGAACATCGCGAATTCCTGAGACGCTGGGTCGCTGCAAGTGACCTGGGCCCGATCGAACTCTCCATAAACAAGCAAGCTTTGTCAATGGAGTGCTTCACTCATCCACCACATCTCCGCGTCCTTTGGGGCAAGATCTGCAGAGTAGTCGGTAGGATCAGAGATGTATGGGCAGCTATTGTTCTAAAACCTAGCTGGGTCAGTTTGTTAGATCTGCAAGGCACCATGGCTTTCTACGATGGTTTACTGCGTGACCTCGAAAGCGAGCAAAGACTTGTGGCCGAAGACACAGTCATCCATGTCAGAGTTGTGCGTATCCAGTGTTATAATACTTGACCGGCAATTCTTACTGACTTGATGGCAGAAGCGCCAGCGATCTCCATCGCCCCTTGCTAGCCGTAAACGCCGCGACGATCGAGAGCAACCTACGACCACTCTCTTGAAGCCAAGCAAGCGCGTACCAAGGAGGCACCACTGCCGAGACGAAATGTTTCGGGGGCTCTTGGCTATGACTTACGGGCAAAGTAATTGCCCTGGCTTTGTTGCTCACCCTGAAGAAGGAGAGCTTTATTTAGCATACCGGTGGCATTCTCAATGCTGGCTGGCAGCTCTCCTCCTTCCCCAGACCGACCTGGCTGGAGTCGGCCTCTCAGGAACCCTTGAAACTCTCGGGCTTCTTAAGAGCCTACCTGACTCCCTTGCCTTTGATGTTGATACACGGAGGCTTCGATGGCGAGATGGGTATGAGAATGGTGGGCCCCTCTCATACAGGCAAAAGTTTCCTGTTGCCTTCTTCACTGGCCCGAGCTTCCCAGACAGTGGCGCAGTGGACTGGGTGTCCGCCAGTGAACTTCGAGTTCTTGACGAGTCATGCTTGAAGCCCTCTCTCATTCCACATTGGAGAGTGGTGAGGGCTTTTCTTGAGAAACGGACTGTAACCCGCGTCCTAAGGGACCGAATTGGAGAGTCTCCCTCGTCTTCCGGTATGTTGCATAGCCTCTGTCAAACGCTGGGTACACTTGTGCTTACAAACAATAAAGACCATCTTGAAACCTGTGACGCCCCAAGTTTAAACGGCCGGGATATCTTGCCAATGCTGGAGGCGACTGGAGCCAAATCTGTCGCCGTTGGGTCAGGCGGTCGGTTGCAACTCGTCTCACAAGAAAGTTGCTCTTCCTTCCCTCTACCCTCTGCCACAAGCGGCAAGACGACCTTGACAACAATGCGGCATTGTGAAACATCAATGGTCGCCCAATATCCTACCACTGTTGACCGTGTGGTCGTACCAGCCCCGCCAGAGCCTTATCACCTCCCTCCAATAGAAAACAGAAAACAGCCGGCCCGTCCTCCATCACTGCCTAATCTAATAGAGATATACATGGATGTTCCAGGGACTCGCTTTGGTCTCTTTGAATGGCCTGAGGACGTCCCACAGCGCATCTTGGATCTGCTCGCAGAAAAATCTCCGGTGAAGGGGGTCAAACCTCTTCCCAAAGACTTCAGCAACTCGAGAGGCCTACTTTGCTGCCCGCTGTGCCCCAGAATCAAGGAATACGCGCGCTTGATCTGTTTTACCAAGCATCTATGGAAACATTAGATGAGCAATATCAGGCTTTAGTTCTGTCACACTGCATCCTCTGTGAAAGTTTCGCTGCTTCAAGCGCCGCTTAATAAGCTGGGGGAACCATTCCCTTAGCTTTCATAACGGAGCCGACTCGAACCGAAACGCATAAATCCCCGTGTCCAAATTCGTAGCCTCCAGTGTCGAATCGGGTGATGAGTTGATCTCCTGGGTCCCAGTTGGGCCGTCAAGATAGAGGGCTCAGGCAGGTGGCTGTGTCGCAAGATGCAGTTGGTTGGGGTCTTCCAGCCGGATATTTAAAGGCCGGTCACCCCCTTCTCCAAGTCAACTCGTTCTTTACTCCTTCATCTCACTCCTTCTCAGACATCACCCCTTCNNCCCCTTCTCAGACATCACCATGGACTCATCAGTGCCGTGTGCTTGCCAGCAAGACTCCAACTCTGTCCCACTTGACGTGCAGGGCCTGGTTCTCAAGCTACGACATGCCCTTGCCATAAGTCGCTGTGCTCACCGCAACACCTTCCCAAGACCCCGATGCATCAGTTACCATCGCCGTCGCCAAAAGCGCCAACTTGCGGGACGTTCAAAGCCCGCTCGGTACGAAAAGTACACTTCAAAGTCATCAAACGCAAACACCGAGCCCACCCTGCCTACCAAAAGAGGTAGTGATGCCCCCCAGCTTCATGATGACGCTCCCAGGTTTATGGATGTCGAGGATATTCTCGCTAGGATTTCCTACGTCGAGGTGGATGAGGTCAACCTAACTCAATGTTACGGGAGTGAGGGTATTCAGGAAGCCATTGACTCAGCGGTACCGGTTTATATGACACTACATGAAATGCGGGATGAGCAAGGCATGAACGGAGAGCGAATCAGAGAGATAGACATTCTTGATTAGTCGGTACATAGAAAATAGTACAACATCTTGCCAATTCCATTTCCTAGCAGATAGGAGTAGTCATCCGTGGCCCCGGGGTGTAGGGTAGGCTGCCTGTCGCACGGACCACTAACCTATTTCAAGTCGACTTGAAGTCTGACTAAGCTTCCTGTAGAACTTTACAGCTGAGGCAAGATCCTCTGCCTGTTCGGCACCACTTAGCGCTAGCTCCCATTCCACAGCCTTTTGCCCGCCATCCAGTATACCTAAGAAGGTCCTTCCGGCGGCGTCAAGATCCTGCGTGAGTGGATCATCGAGTAGTTTGTGAAACGCCTCGAGCTTTTCATGATTACCGGCTTGAACAAGCTCCTCCCACCCCTTCGTGGTGACCTTGAATGTCTTGCTCCAGGGACTGAGTAGGATGAGAGGCAATAGCCCTTTACGAGGACCGCATATCTTGATCCACTGTCTGCCTTGCTGGAGATGATAGTGAATATTATGCACCCCGTAACGCTTGGCACGAGACTCGAGATCGGTGTGGCTAGCGCAACGACGCCCTTGGCTTTCCTTTTCGTCGTCGACTACCCGCGCGAGACACACCTGCGCAAGGCGAACTCGAAACTTGGCTAAAGCCGATGTGCTAACACGTTGCTTCAATGCGAGTATTTGCCTATCGATGGAATCTTCAGGTTCCGGCAGGTTTGAACACAGTTGCATGAGTTCGCGTGTCAGGACGACCAGCTGGCCCATAGCTACTTTGCTCCGTATCGATACTGCTCTCACGAGCACTTCCGTCTGCAACGGTGGCGGGTGGTACAGGTCCACGGCGGGAATGCTGCATGACGGATCCGCCTTCTTGGCAGCGCTGATTTTCTCTTCTAGCTTTTCGCATTTTTCAGTGCGCGCTCGAGTATTCCTCCCTAGGCCGGCTTGTTTTGTGGCGGGCCTCTTGTGTGATCTGCGCGGCTCCGACACCAAAGGTTGAGGTTCTGACTGATCGTGCGGTGGGCTTGATGGTAGACGCTTTCGAGCGTTTTCCTGCTTGTGCGGTGGGACGTGAACGACCGTGTCGTCCGGTACGCCACAATCCCCACACTGGCGTAGTGCCGTAGATTTGAGGGGATCCCCACACAGCATGTAGTTCATCGACATGGCGATGCAGGAGCCCATGTTGACGATCCCATGATATAGGCCGTATCCAGGGTCCACGAGTTCCATAGGTCCTTGAACCTCGATAACAAAGTCGATGCCTTCTCTCTCAAGTCTCCAAGGGGCTATCAATAGAGACTGATGCCCGACGCGTTGGCTGCATCCATTGCAATCCCAGTTTTTGGCGATAAAGGCCTCAAATTTCTTTGTGTGGTGCCTCTTGATGCCAATCCAGACCTTGACTCCTTTGAACACTAGGTTGGCAGAACGCAGACCACAGGGCCGTTCATCTTCGGAGCAATTATAGTCTTCGATATGAAACCGATTCGCAGATCCATCTCCGCCAATATGCCAGTATGGGCGGTGCAAGTCGGCGAGTTTCGGGTTTCCTAAGATCGCTGGTCCTGGATTCAGTAGATGTTCATGTGACGGGACATGCAGATGACCGCTAAAGTACGGAACAATCTTCTCTGGAGGATTATCGCAGAAGTCGTCAAGCCACTTCCTGGCTTCTTCCTTGGTCGGTATCGCCACCTCCTCTGAAAAGTCTGGCCATGAGAAGTCGGATCGACGTTCCGAGATACGAACATTTGTATAGCCCTCACCTTCTGGCCCAGGCACGAAGGTGTTGGCGGCGTATTGACAGTCGTGGTTTGGTGCACTGAACTTGGCTCTGAGCAGATCTAGGTCGATGGGCAGGTTGGGAGCCGAAATCTTGTGCATAGAATCGTCCCGTTTGATCCTTCCGAGCGCTTCGACTAGTCTTTCTCCCATGTCGGCTTCCGACAAAGTGAGCTTGGGCGTTGAGCCTGGCACTGACGTATCTGGTGATGTTAGGTGTGTATATGGGGTACTGGCGCGGGATGTGTCCTCGGTCGTGTCACTGCCTTGAGGAGTCGTGCCGCTCGACGGAGATGGCGTGTGACGATCGGGCGTAGACATGCCGACCAGCCGACCCGTGCCGTCCTCTGGGCCTTCCTCTAGGCCTGGAGATTCTGCTGGTTGGTCATTGGCGGCGATTGGTCTGGGGCCGCCTTCACCCTCGTGAGCCCGTGGTGACGTGACAACTGTAGCTCCGGCGGCGCGCTTGGCAAGGTCTTGTGGGCTATATGTCGGTTGCTCAGCGTCTATCATGAGCGTGTCTGGATCACGGCCGCCTGGCTTGCCCTCTTGCTCGCCGGAGAAGGTTGGGTTCTGGCCTATGCTTCCATCAGATTGGCTGACCGGGGTGGGATTGATGGTTGGGGTGCCGCGCTGGTGGTCAGATGAGGCACACAGGTCTGGTAGTGAGTCGGCCGCGGTAGATTGCCTGGGTGCGGACTGGGAAGCGCCGGCCGTAGCAGCTATCGTCGCCGTGCTTCCCGATGGCGATGGCTGTGCTTCGTCGTAGTCCCGCATGGGTGCATCTTCGCTAGAGCTATCGCTTAATATATCTCTGCTGGCCTCGATGCTAGTGGCCTCGTTGCCGCCGTGGGCGTTTGCAGGGGCCTGGTCCTCTGCGTAGCGGTGTCGGTGAGTCGAGGCGCCCTGTGCGACTGCGTTGCCGTCTTGTTTTGCTGTGCTGCTGTCCTGATGTGGTGGAGATCTCGTGCCCTCATCGTGGCTATCGGCTGGGTGAACCTGCGGTTGCTGGGCTGCGTCGCTGATAACCTCTAGGCTGCTGGCTGCGATAGTCTGCGTGCTCGGGTTGGATGCGGCGTGGCTCTTGGCTCTTGCTAGGACTGCCTGCTCGTCGGAATCGCGCCTAGAAGTGCTAGTTGGTGTTGCACCTTGCCGCACATCTTCTCGCCCTAGATCCTTCCGTCCTTGACCTAAGACATCATACTCGGCGTGAGGTGACTCTTCTGGTACCTGTGCAGTAATGATGTCTTTCGCAAGAGCACTAAGCGCAGCCATCTCTTCCCTTGCCTCGCTCAAGGCGGAGGTAATCCATGGTGGCGGCTCATTGACGTCTTTTCTTCGAGGTTTGCCACGAGCTGCGAGTCGCGTGCTTGATCTCGGCCCACTTGTCTGCGGTTGAATGACTGTCTCAATATGACTAAGTAGTTTCACTACTTTATCGATTCGAGAAGCGATTAGATTTTCTATTCGACGGGCTCGAGCATGGAGCGCGGCGAGATCTGGTGCTGGAGTGCCGGGCTCAGTCATGTTGACAGATGTGCGAGGTTGCTTTTGGGGAACGATGAATGAATGGGGCGCGGCTTAGGCTTAAGTATATTATACCTCCGAGACTTATCCGAGCGGAGGCACCCTGGTCTCTACACCTGGTCAGCACCCCGCGATATAGCATCGAGCTACTCTCGGTCTAGGGTTTTGAGCGACGGTCGTGCATAAAATAAAGCTCTATTTATCTCCTGCTGAAATAGATATGCGACCTAAGTGCCTCCGTCACGGGGTAAGATATCCTTTATCCTCTGCGCTAGTTTCCTCTTGCTTTGCCTCCCCTCTTCTAAGTCTCTTGCCGCTGATTCCTTCTCCTCTTGGCAATTCTTCAGCCTCTCTTTGAACTTTCGCAGGTCTTTGAGGCTTTCCTCTATGGATTTCCGAAGGTTTTCTTGCCATATCTCTTCGGACTCTATCTTGCTCTTTATGTCCTCTTCTTCCTCCTCGGCCTTTCTTTGGCGTACCTCTGCGCTCTCTATCTTTTCATCCATCTCTTCAAATGCACCACGAACCTCCGCCGTAGTCTCTGTTGCGATATCTTGTAGTTCGAATATGTCTTGCTGCTGTTGGTGTCTCTGCTCTTCTCTTTGGCTAGGGGAGTCTGGTTGCTGATGAGCACCGCAAACGTCATCGCCATCGTCGCTGCCTCTAGGACCAGGGGCTATCGTCGCAGTTTCGCCAGAAGTAAAAGCTCCAGGTGAAACGCGGTCGTCGTCGCCGTCGTCCTTGGCCGAGCCGGCGTCGGGTCTGACATTCGGGAAACGGCTTGGGCTGCCATGGATTTCTGGCGAGTCAAGGCGAATTGACTTGCCGCAGGATGGTTGCCGAGTTTGGCACGTTGTTGGAGGGCTGTCAGGGTGCTCATCCCATCCATGGATGGTCGAACCTTGGATAGAATGCGGTGAATCCGTTTGTCTTCCTTGACTCTGGCCCTGATCTTGTACCATCCCGGTCGCCGCGGATTCGGTTGCCTGTTGTTTGTGTCTGGTTCTCGGCCTTTTGGCTATCCTCTCATTCTCGCCCTCCTCACTTCTAGGCTGGTCTCGTTTACGCCCGATAGGCGCGGGATCATTCGATACATTGGTGAGCGAGCTGTGTTTGCTGAGTGATGGAGTAGAAGGTGATTGCCCCCCCGTCACTGAATATGCCGGACTATTAGGCCGCGCTTCTTCTTCGCATCGGCCTTTCCGTTGTCGCTGTCCCCGTCTCTTCCTCGCAATGCCTGGTTGTCGATGGGCACCGCGAACCGCAACCTTACCAATGATGGGAAGTGATCCGTAGTCATCGTCGGACCTGTCGTTGTCGTCGTTGTCGTCGTCAGTATCCTCATCCTCATCCTCATTGTCGTTTGTTGAACTAACAGCCACCGTGGCTTCGCTAGAAACAAGACCCTCATATAAATTGCCGTCCTCGTAGTCCTTGGGTGGGTCGGTGTCCCGTACATCGCTTGCTGGCATCGCTCTACCCTGAGCGATATCCCATCCCTCGGCCGGGTTTGCATCGGGATTGACGGTGTACTGAGGTTGGGTGGCTATTGAAAGGCTCCCAAGGGCGCCATTTGATACATAGATAGTTGAACCTTCTCGTACTTCCATCTCGAGAGTCTCTGCGGGTGTCGATAATCCAGGGACTGAGATTGCTGCTGGCGGGGAGTGACCCCTTGATCCTGCTTCTGATGACATTTGGTTTGCTGGTTCCACACGGTCTCGATCCCAGTGCATGCCATGTCCAGCCTCTCGATGAGAGGGCTGTGGACAGGCCTCGCGAAATGTAATGCTACTGCCGGGTGTAGGGGGGGGCGACCGGCCGAGAGAGCGAGCCTGAGAAGATTCTGGGCCGAGGACATAGCCAAGACTGAACCTGTTATCGATAACTGGCCGAGGATGGTTTTGTGGTTGACCTGAATCTGCCCCTGGTTGCATTTGGCTTACTGGTTCCGTATGATCTTTGCCCCGGTGCCTGCCATGTCTGGCCTCTCGATAAAGGGCAGATTGCCTATCTTCATCACTGCTGAGCGAGGTGTTATCCTCACTTCTCTCGCCGTCCTCAGGCTGGTCGGTCTTGGGACTAATGGGCTGCTGAGGTTGGATGGCATTCGGAAAACCACTCGATGCTGTGGGAGAGCTGTGGACTGATGAAGACTCTCCGGGCTGATGATGTGCCTGGACCTCTGATTCCGCCTCTGATAACACCTGGCTTTCTAGCTCGTCTCCAGCATGGCGTGGTTGCTGATAGGCACCGCAAGCGTCATCGTTATCTTGAACCCTTTCGTCGCCGCCTCCAGGACTAGGGGCCATCGTCGCAGTGTTGCTAGAAATGAAATTTCCAGATGAAACGCGGTCGTCGTCCTCGTGGTCGCCTTTAGTGCCTAATATAGGACCACTGTCCGGGTTTAAAGGTGATTCTAGGTGCTTCCTTCAAAATGTTAGCCACTGTGGTTTTCAATTATGCCTTAAGTAACTTACTGTAGCTCATCTAAGCTAGCAAAGGTAACCCTTGTCCCACCGTTAATGCATCCGTAAGCCATTATGTCCTTCAAATCATGAGGTTTGCGTTTTGTGTCAAGTTTCCGGCACTTGCTTTGTTCGAGATGTTTCTTGAACGCTCGATGGGAACGAGGCCCCCCATCAGAACACGTGCACTGTAGTAACCTCCCTACTGAATGGGCCCAGATATGTGTGTGCAAGGCTATCGGATTACTGAATCGCTTGGTCCGGCCAAGGCATCCGGGATGATTGCAGAATAATTGTTGGATTGGAGAGAGACTACTTGTTTTCTTGCGATGGGCCTTGTAATGCTCTCTTCCGAGCGTCAGTCAGTATGATGCTTAACTATGATCGCCCAAACTCACACTAAGTCAGGAAATTTCCCGAAGTTCCTGACGCATCTATCACGGCGACACCCATAGATACCATTGCATTCGATACGGAAAGTAGGCGTGCGTGTCTGGTCAAGTAGTTCACAGTCGATGATGTGAATCCTAAATGCCTTGTTATCACCAGTTTCCGTCCTTCCACATTTGCACGTTCGCTGCGTGTCTTCTGAATGCATCCATACATGTTGTTGAAGGCGCTTAAGCGTTGTGAATGATATTCCGCAATTAACGTAATTGCAGACGAGAGTATCCTCGACGGGCTGCCGGTTAAGATGGATTCTGTTGTCTCGCAAGTGTGTGGTTGTTAGTGGCAGGTCGACGGCGCCTACATGGATCGACCCTGTCGGGGCTTGCTGAGGACCCTCAAGCGCAGGATCAATGGGGACCTCGTCTTGCGATTGGGATCGGAAATTCTCAATTTGGTTGAGTGTCATGTTGGCGACGGGACTTGGGTTGTTGAGAGCAGCACTTGGGACCACCATCTGTCTCTGGGGACACTTGCGTTTTCATAGACCACCGGACCTTGACAGGGGCACCCTGATCCGTGGATGCAATTATCTGCAGGCTCTTCAGCTGGTGGAACCTGCGTCAACTTTCTTTTAGCGCGGAACACGGATATGAGCCGTCATGTCACCCCACTACACACGGACCGCGGCACCCGGAGACGGTGTTGAGGCTCCACCAACTGGGTGTGCAGGGAGAGACGTCCAGTACGCTAACGCCTACGCAGCTGTGGCCCATGCGGTTGCGTTTGGAGCAGGGACACCACGAGAACTGTGCCCAGGATTCGCCAGTCTACAAATAGCTATAATAAACTCGACCCCCGCGCAGGACACTTACGAAGCGCAACAATCCAGAACTGAATTCTTCACTGAATGGCTGAGCCTGTGAAAGCCTCGCATCCCCAGAGCAACGCACAGGAGCGTTCGACCAAGCCTCAGCAGCCAACGATG